>JAVXUP010001048.1:0-292032 GCA_033070095.1 Escallonia herrerae | reverse complement strand
TAACAAAATTAAACAAAACATCAAGTCAGTTAGGCCAAATTTAAAAAATATACTAAAACCGAATCAAAGATAGCATCCGTGTCTCTCAATACCACATAACCGTTCTCCAGTTACAATCTCAGAACTTTTGCCAAATATGACAATAAAATTACTTAATAGGCATGAACTGCATCGTTCCATAATAAATAACAATATGAATGAGTTCTTGAGATCCTTACATGAGTGTTTGTTTCAAAATACTTCAAATGTGCATTTTAACAATAAGTAACAAACCATAAGTATAATATCCAGAATCCAAACATTATGTGATCACGTAAATAAATCTCTTAAACTAAAAGTTCATCGTCTAAAAGGAAAAGTTATCGGCCAAACTCATGCTAGCAACATGTTCTCGAAAGATATTGGGTGGTAAGCTTTACGTCATGTGATCTGCTAACATAACGCATCCCATGACAAAAAATTACACGATTTTTACTTGTCAGCCGTTTTTGCCTTTACATTTGTAACTTAAAACGAAAAACAAAGTCACGACAAATCATGATTAAATTAGCACTAACTATTATAATTACAAATTAAATAACCATGAGCCGCCTTTTGAGTTAACCCTTCAACGTATTGACTGGTAGCCCAAATAAGGAGTTCCTGTCCACAAGATTTACACTAATTTGCCGCCACGTCCACATGCCATTGATGCCTTGTCTCTTGAAAATGGATGATGACCAATGACAACAAGGGTAATGCTAATGCCCTAAGCACCTCACTTTACCCACTGTAAAAATTTACTCAAATTCGACGAAAAACCTCATATCCCCTTAGGGATGTCAAACGGGCCGGGCTTGGGCCGCCCGGCCCGGGTCCATCGGGCTTGAAGCGAAACCTGGCCGGGGCCGGGCCAGGGAGGCAGCCATCCGGGCCAGGCCGGCTGAGGAGAAATGCTAGGCCCGGTCCAGGCCCTGGCCCTAGGCCCAATTTCTAGGGCCGGGCTTGGGCCGGCCCAGGCCCTTTTTTTTAATTTTTTTTTAAAATTTTCTTGTTATTCAATTTTAAATTTCATCTTTAGGCATGTCCAATTTTCAAATTTTGACAAATCTAATTTTTATCATTTTATTTCATTATATGTAATATTCATATATATGTATGTATGTATAGATATATTTATTTGTCTCTCATTTTATTTTTTGCTATATGTTAAATCTTTTCTTACTCTTCTTGGTGATCTTTATTAATAAAATCTGAACACATAACAATTATTACTATTTAAGAGAGACTGTTTCTACTATTTGATATTTTACTTCAAACTAATTGGCCGAAAACTCGGGATTGATACATGTTAATTCCCGAGACGATCTTTAGTAATAAGTATAGAAAAATAAATGTGTTCATAGGCCCTCCTCCTTTTATCCGGGCTTGGGACCGGCTTGTAAACAAACAGGCGAAGTTACCTATTTTTTTATATATACGAAAAAATATATATCTTGCTTGTAAAAATTTATTTTATATATATGGAAAAAAAGTATATTTTGTGAAAAAATTTATTCTTAAAACTTAAGAGAAGGAAAATAAAAAGAAATTACCTAATCATCCGGAAGTACTTCAATATCCGAGTCACTGCTCTTCCTATCATCAATCGGTTTATCTTGCTCGCGGTATTTCGCATCAAGATAATCCTTCCAACATACACATAGCTCGAGCGACTCGGGGTTAAGACGACTCCTCCTGTCATCCAAAACCCTCCCGCTGGCTGAAAATGCCGACTCTGAAGCAACCGTGGAGGCTTGCACTGGCAGTACATCCCGTGCAATTTGGGATAAAGTTTTATACATGTTTTGATTTTGTTTCCAAAAATTTAACAAATTAAAATTAACCTGTTCTTGCATTGATAAATCAGAATAATGATCAGTATTTGCATATACACCAATCTCATTAAAAGAGGAAAAAGTAGACGAACCTGCCGAATTAGAAGTACCTTCACCTGGTAGTTGTCTTGCTACTAGATGTTCAAAGCCCTTAAGGTATGGCGCATAATACCTCTCAACAGTGGATGATGTAGCTCGCCCGCGCACGTCAGCAGAATTACGATAGAGGTTGAACAATTCCTCAAACCTCTTGCTCACTTTTGCTGTGAGTGCGGTTGTCTCCTCTGCTGTGTAGCACATTAATTTCGATATCTCTTGTATCGAGGCGTTCACGCCATGCAACTTTAACCTAGGATCTAAACAAGTAGCCACAGCAAAAATAACAGGCAGTTACTCCAATATTTATTAAACTTTTTATCCATCACTTTTACTATTCCCTAAAGGGTCCTATATATCTCCATTTTGTTAACATTGTAGCCATCTTGAGAATTTCTATTACAGCGAGAGGAGAGGTGGGATAGTACGTACCAGACAATAAATTGGTAGACGTGTAGAATACCTCCAAAAATTCAGCTAGGTATGTGGCCATCTGCCATTCCTCTTGAGTTGGCAAGCCGGCTGGGAACTGGGTTAGTAGAAAATGCGTATAGACTTCTCGGTATGCCAGAATGTGTAAAAGCATATGGTATGTAGAGTTCCACCTGTGGACCACATCTGTAACTGCTCTCCTGCGAGGCATATTATATTCAACACACAACGTTTTAAATTGTTGTGTTCTCGGACTCGAGCTATTAACATACGCTGTCATACCCCTCATTTTGACAAGAATATCTCCTGCAGCAGCTAAACCATCTTGAACAATTAAATTAATTATATGACAAACACAACGAACATGAAATAATTCACCAGAAAGTACAGGTTTGAGGCTCTCCTTTAAAGCATCAACAGCAGCTGTATTGTTAGAAGCATTATCAAAACTAATACTCATAATCTTATCTTTAATTTAAATGTGGTACATGCTTTTAATATAAGAGTAGCAATGTTCATTCCATCATGCGGAAAAGGAAAGAGCTCGAAAGCGATGATTCTCTTGTGCATAACCCAATCTGCATCAATCCAATGAGCGGTCACACAAGAATAACTAACAAAAGTAAATGGAGATTGCCAAATATCAGAAGTAAGACTAACTTTACCGTCAAATTTATCGAAATAATCGATAAGGCGTGCTTTAGCAGCATTGTACTGTCGGAGTGCATCGGATCTAGTTGTGTTTCTATGAACCTTTTTGTACAAAGGTTGAACGTATGTGTTCATATATCTAGAGTGCTTAGGATTATCGGCAAAAGAAAAGGCTTGTTCATCGTGAATAACAAATTCAGCGAGACCGTCTCTTTGCTCTCGCTGATTATAAACAAATAACTTACCGTCAAAAGATAACTGCGTTTGGGTAGGTTCGACGTGGCCTTGTCGAGGTGCACACTGAGGGTAATGCCTGTTAAGATGTCCATTACCACTACCAGACGAAAATAATTTAGCGCAGTACTTACATCGAGCTTTTCGGATGCCGTCCACCGTAACTACATCGAAATGATTCCAACACTCGGCTTTCTTTTTTTTCCCCTTTTGGACTTCTGGCTCATTACCGGAGGCATTGCTCGGCCCTTCTTCATCATGACCAGGCATAGGGTTGAGATTATGCCACGGAGTAGTAGCTTCGCCAACCGAGCTGCGTCCTTGACTATAATGCGGGGGGTCTTCATCAGGCGTGTATTCAAAATCTGGAATGTTTTGATTGAACTCCCAATTGGCTTGGGTATCTATCATACAGCCTGTACTCATTCGTCCAGGAACGAATGGTTGTGTTGGTGCTTGGATTGGTGTTTGTGATGGCCGTGGCGCTGGCGCTTGTGCTTGCGATGATGATGATGTTTTTCGTGATGATGATCCACGCCTCAGTTTCTTCAATATTCCAGCCATATTTCACGCTAAACTTTTTTACTAGATTGAAAATTAAAATTCGTAAGAGTAACTAAATACACAAGTATAAGAGTAGTAATAAGAAATAACAATTAAAAGAATGAACGAGTAACAAATATTAATCACTGAGGATAATTCTGATCCAATTGGAGAGAGTTAGTAATTAAAAAGCATTTAGTAATAGTAATTAATAAATAAAAATTCACTAATTACTAGACAAAAGAATTAGAGAGTAACAAATTAATAAGAGTAGTAATTAGAATTTAGCAAGAGTAGTAATTAATAAACAAGAGTACTAATTAGTAAATACTAGTAGTAATTAGCAAGAGTAGTAATTGGAGAGGAAAATAGTAGCAAGCTTGTAGAAATATAGAATGTTTAGATAAGAGAGAGTAAGAAGATTGGTGTGAAAAATTAGAGAGAAATGGTGTGAATTTATAGATTTTAGAAACTTCACAAAAGACCAAAATACCCCTAAAAACTATCCGTTTATAGTTGTTGGGGAGGGTAAGAGTGTAAAAACATTTAAAGGAGTTGGAAAAATTAAGTTAGACTAAAATACCCCCCAAACTAGCCGTTATATTGCTGTTGGGGGGGTAAAAGTGGAATTTTGGGGGAATATATCCATTGGAGGAAAAGGGGGGGAAACAAAAAATTCAAACAGGTGGGGCCGGAACCGGGCCCAGAACCGGGCCAGGGCGGGGCCAGAACCGGGCCGGGCCTGGCCCGGGCTTTTCCCCAGATTTTTCGGCCTGGTCCAAGCCTAGGCCCTAAGCCCAATTCCTCCGGGCCAACCCTGTTCATGAACGGGCCGGGCTTTTTTTTTCGGGCTGGGTCGGGCCTGGCCACGGGCCGCCCGGCCCGTTTGACAACTCTATATCCCCTCTCCCCCTCGCAGGGCCCCAACCCCCTTTCCCCTCCCCTCAAACCCCCCAAAGGCCCTATCTCCCCCAACCCCTCCCTCCCCGAGCACCCAAGGCTAACTCTTTAACATGACCATAGCTAAAGAAAGTAGGAAAACAAAGGACCTTAAGGACTACAAAGCAAGCCCCTTAAATTGGAAATCCGTACAGCCCACATTTGACTGCAAATACTCCTTTTGTTATCTGTCTTTAATTTTGATGTATATTATGCTTTTTTTTTTGTTTGAGATATATATGATGCTATAATGACAATATTTCGGCAGGTTTTCAATTTCAATTTCATTTTAATTTCTTTCACTATAAAGCATTTTATTGCCAAACATTACTTTCTTAGAATAAAATTCAAGTAAAAGGTTGAAACATGGACACAAGTTTGGTGAGTCAAAAGTTTTGATGATACATTCAAAGAGTGTTTAATCAGAAAATAATTTATTATGGTAATTTATTCACTCATTTATAATTCAGGATCATACATTTGTAAATCGAGAGCGCCAATGAAAGACAAAGCAAAATAGAAAAAAGGAAAAACGTTTCGAGGTTTGATAGGAGCGGTGGTTAATCGGGGTGGCGTGGTTCGCTCATCAATCCCAACCACACGCCATTAATTGTCACCTCTAACTAAGCTCACAGAGGGGGCAGGTCCCATCCTAAACGCCCAACTGCTCACCCCCTACTCTCTCCTTTGTTTAATATAACTTACTAAGAACTTACAACATTCCCACGCTCCCCATTCTCTGGATCTTGCATTCCAAACTGGGTCTCACCATTTTGCATCCAAACATGAAGGTGACTGTCGCGTCCCGTAGCGGCAAAGAAATTATCAAGGGCGGGCTTGAGCTCGCTGATTCGGTATATTCTCCCTCTTTTCTCAACTGGGTATTCTTTTGTTTTTGAAATTGAGCCCTGAATCTTCATATATTTGGGTGATTTTTTGTAGGCTACTGTGGCTGATCTGCAGGAGGCAATTCATAAAAGAAGTAAGCATTAGTACTTAAATGTGTTGCCACGACTGCCATAAATGATTAGTTTGGGAGGTCAATAGTGTTAACTGGTTGTTTTGCCCAGCCAGAATAAAACTTTTCTAGTTCTATCGGAGGGCATTATGGTTATATATAGCTTTATACGGTGTTTGCTGTTTTTTCTTGTTGTTGTTTGACTGTTGAGATTGGAGTACCAAGTGCTATATTTTGAAGACTGGTGTAGGGAATTGTGCGTGAATATGTTAGGTTGGGACAAATAAGCAACTTGTGGTTGAGACTAACTTTGACGAAGAATTCCTTTTAGCAAATTAGTTAAATACTTGGTGTTTGTACTCATCGCAAAACTTTTATTGGGTTCTGCTAAATGTCAATTGCCGTTCACGATTGTTTCTGTTACTGTTCTTCAGTTTCTTTCAGTTACATGAAACAATTTAAAATTTTGTATCTAAAGATTTGGGAGCTCCATGCTTCGTTTCATGTTACTTCTTATTCACCCAAAAGAAGCATGTATATGGAAGCACATGAAGGATAAGAGCTCCTTTGCTTCATATCATGTTACTTCTTGTTCACCCATAAGAAGCATTCATATGGAAGCACATGAAGGATGTTAGATCGCTATTAAGTGGTGGTCCTTGCCAATAACAAGATATATCATGCCTGAACACTTCCTTGACATAAGCCATTGATCAAGATGGCGAAGCGCATGCATGAAATGGCTTCCGCACTGGCCATAGCTTATGAGTGACCAAAGTTAAGTGGGAGAACTGAGCCTCGTGGGACACTACGGTACCATGTACATCACATCTAGTTTAAGAGGATCATCCATTATAAAGGAGTCTAGTGGAATCTTGTCTTGCGTCTCATTGATTTATCACTTCTTATGTGTTGCATCTCAATATATTTATCGAGTCATGTCTTGAACCTAATATGGCCCATTTGATTCAGAAACTACTTTTACCTTTGTTACTTTTAAAGGTAAAAGTAGCTGATAGCCACTTGATGTGATGAGTACAAAATAACAGTTCGATGTTGCTTATGGTATTTGCAAGGAAAAAAGTGTGTACACATAAGTAAGTGTAAGATATATTAAAATAAATGGTAATACTCTTTACCCATTTACTTATTCAAGCCGCTCCCAACCTTAAATTCTTCCCGGTGTTTACGCTTCCCCGCCCCCGTTTGCGCTCCCACTCCTGCCCTCACTCCTGCTTCCTGCAACTAAGGTTCTCTCTAAGAAACATACATAAGGTTATTATTAGTAGCATATGCTATTGAAATTCTCGTCCCATACCCCTGCTCTGCGTCAAGTGTCTGACACGGGTATTTTGAGATCTCTGGGTTTGACTCATACTGATGATCTTTTGGTGTTTCATGCAATTCAATCATTTCAGGGGGCAAGTACTTTTATGCCTTGCTCAAGTATTGACAACTTAGTGATAATTTTGCATATGTGATGGTCATTGTTACCCTTTAGTGTGTTCATGATCTTACAAAATATGCATGGTGAAGCATGCATAACCATATGTGAAAGCTTTTCGTGAAATAATTGAAGTTAGTTTTGCTTTCGTCAACACGTTTATTCAGGAGATATAAAAGTTATACTAGAAAATAATAAAGCGTAAGCACCAAGAAGAATTTGAGGTTGGGAGCGGCTTAAATAAATAAATGTGTAAAGAGTATTATCATTTGTTTAGCATAGTTTACATAGATAGGAACAACAGACAAGGAGACTTTAAGGATTTGAAGGAAGAGAGAAATAAGGAATTGAGTTGAAAAGAGCTTGATTTTCATGTATTCTATCACTTGTTCCATGCATCTCTATCCAGCTAGCAGGATCGAGTTCCCATCTTAGCTTGGGACGAAATCCCATGGAGCTCCTAACTTGGGATCGCAAAAGCGAGTTTCCGAGAGAGAAACGTCACCATATTAGGAGTTTCCTGCAACTAAGGTCAAGGATGACTTCAAGTGAGAGATATATTTGTGCACATAACTTGGAGTTTTCGGGCATTTGCATTTCATGTTCCAGGCAACACATTGGTTGGGCTATCTTAAGTTTTGTCGCTTTGCTTATATAAATTTGTAAAAATTGATCCTGAGGACCTTCTCAATAGTGTTCACAAAAAATTGCTAAATCACAGATGTAGAAGGGGATTTGGATTTCTTAAATGTCGAGTTCCTCGTGATTGTCCTGTCATATTGTTATTTGTGGCAATGTGGAAAGGACAAATAGTCATCCCATTTTCTTTGCTTATTCTTCCCCCCATGGTTTAACTTTTAAATCCTTTTGCAGAATCAGTAGGAGATTTTTTTACTTAGCTTTGTCTTGGTATTAAAGCTGCAAGCCGTGATTTCTATATTAGAAGACAACTTCCAAGGGATATTCAATTGCAAATATTTTTATTGTTAGTGAGTTGTTTGTGTGGGAGCCATGGTGTTCATTTGTTATCTCTAACTAATTTTCACGTGCTAGTATGAACTTTGAACTGTATAGGGCTAAATGCCACGAAGTCAAAATTATTTATTAGTCTCCAAAATTTTCATTTTGTTATCCGTTTTATATGATTGCCTGCATCTTTTTAAGTTCAGTGTACACGTATTGACGAATATCAGAAAATTGTACAGGGTAGATTGTTTTTCCTTGAATATTCTTTTATGGAGAATGGTAAAAGGTGCGCCATTTTAACTACTGCATGTCCTCAACCTAATTTGTTGAGCGAAGCTAGTTTTGGTTATTTGACTAATTAGTTTATGACCAGCACTGTGTCCCATGTAGATACTCGTCTCTTTCAAGTTGAGACTCTCTGTAATGATATGATCGCTTCCCCAAATGTGCTTGCTCATATACCATGACAAGTAAACTGATACATGTTTACAAATTGACAGCAAAGAAATACTACCCTTCTAGACAGCGACTGACTCTCCCTCTCCAACCTGGATCAAAAGAGAAGCCCATCATCCTTCACTACAAGAAAAGTCTTAATGACTATACCGATGGAAATGCGAGCAACTTAACTGTAGTATTCAAGGACCTGGGTCCACAAGTTTCTTATCCTATACTTTTCTTTTGGGAGTATTTGGGCCCTCTGATTATTTATCCCATCTTCTACTTCCTCCCTGTATACCAGTTTTTTGGTTACAAAGGTGAGCGTGTCATCTACCCGGTCCAGACATACGCGTTGTACGCCTGGTGTTTCCACTATTTCAAACGTATCATGGAAACATTTTTTGTGCACCGTTTCAGCCATGCCACCTCGCCACTTTCTAACGTCTTTCGAAACTGTGCTTATTACTGGACCTTTGGGGCATATATTGCTTATTATGTAAATCACCCGCTTTACATGCCTGTTAGTGACCTTCAAATGAAGATTGGCTTTGGCCTTGCGGTGGTTTGTCAAATTGCAAACTTCTATTGCCATATCTTGCTGAGAAATCTTCGGGGCTCGGGCAGCGGAGGGTATCAAATACCACGTGGATTTTTGTTCAACATTGTGACTTGTGCAAATTATACAACCGAGATTTATCAGTGGCTGGGCTTCAACATTGCAACACAGACTGTTGCAGGTTATGTCTTTCTCATGGTCGCTGCTTCCATCATGACTAACTGGGCTCTTGCTAAGCACCGCCGATTAAAGAGGGTATGTTTCTTTTATTTGTAACTTAACGAGTACTTCAGTTCCTTTTTGCTACTTTTTGTTTCTGCATCTGAAAAGCTTGGATCACTTTCATATCTGATATCTTCCACCGTGTCGTGTTGCCAAAGAGTTGCTATGCAAGATTAGGTATCTGTGAATCTGATTAGTTTGGACTAAATATCATTTTGTTAATAATCTCGTGGCTGTGGATGGTTTGAAAAGAGTTTAAGAGTTTCAAAGTCGCCATTTTGATCTCATTGATAAGTATTGTCAGCATGCATTCGTCTGCGGATTCATGCTAGCTGGAGCTAGTACTTGGAAGATTGGATTTGTTATCTGACTCGTACAAATAGCGATTTGTTACTGTTTCCCCTCTCTAGAAGTTGATCCCTAGTTTTGACTCCCAAAGAGTTGACACATTCTAGTTCATGCATTGTTGGTTCCCTGTGCTTTAAAATACTTAGCTCAGAGGCTTCAACATTATTTGTGTGTCAAAGTTTTGGGCGGAAGAGGATAATGACTCTAAATAGGAACTAAACAAGATATACTAAAGAGAAAACGTAAAATGCCAAAATCCACAAGCATGAATCACGAATGCATCTTCTTAAGAACTGTCCAGATGTAATTATCTGCAGAGGAATACAAAGTTCTCATCCCAAGAAACAGTTGTTATACTTATTTTCTCTATGTGCAGGCATCATTGCTTGCCATAGTGACCATGATGACTCTTCTTTCAGAGAGAAGAATATTAAGAGATTTAGGCTTAAACCAAACCACATCTGTGTTTCTTCATGCACTATCTTGCTGTTTTAGCTGGATCCTAGCTATGCGCCTAGGCGCATTTCATTGGACTGCATACGCTTCAGTTAATAAATCAAGACAAGTAGAATCTACTGACATTAATGTAGATAAGGTCTGGTCCATGGGCATGGCAGGGATCCAAGGTTGGCGCAAAATTAGCAGTCAGATGGATAACGGCCCTTTTGGTGTCTTACTGATTCTAATATTTGTATTCTGTTAGTAATTGATGTTCAGACATTAAAAATTAAGAAATAGTCTTCTCTCGTTTCGCACGACTTCAATTCTCATCTCTGACTCCTTTTTCTTGCAGCTATTTGATGGTAAGGAGGGAAGACCTAAGTATCCCCGGCGATGGGTGATATTACCCCCATTCCTGTAGAAGCTTGGCTGGCAAGTCTGGTGTCTCTTTGGCAAGTTCCTGATTCTGCAGCAAAGTTTCAAAGGTCGTAAGAAGTCCATCCTTGTGAAGACATCAACGTGCCAATAGTAGATTTTTTTTTTTTTTACTGAATTCTGTAGTTCTCTTTTGAACTTTATGCATTTGTGACAGATCATTGCTCGTCTCTTCTTTCGGTCAGGTTATTTGGGTAGTCCCTGACGGAATCATTGTCAGAGTTTGATTAGATGGAATTCTAGATCATCTTGTATCTAATCTGAATGCAAACTCATATTATATCTATCAAAAAAGAGAGCTATTGTATTGCTTTTGTGCTGGTTTTTCAAAGTGGCAAACTACTACGGATAACACGAATCACACACGCACGCACTGAGAGACATAATCTATATATTAACGTAGCATTCTGGAATGTTAGTTGCGTGGAATGTGCATATTTAATGTCCCGGCCATCGCTACGAATTATTTCAACTGTTAGCAAGTCTCAGAAGGAAAACGTGGAAAGCTTGAACTGCCTCTGAACTTTTTGCACTTTACTTTCAACAGAAACAAGATAAAGTCATTGTTGATGGCGGAACACTAAGCACTGGTAAGATGTGCAAAGCTGTCTGTGTGTTCAATGTGCTTGTATACGTGCGCACCACTACGTTGGGAGCAATGTGGCGATGCCTCAGAAAAAGGTTAAGCTGTTGACAAGTTCCATGGCAGCCTACTGAATGATTTCAGCTCCAGAATTTTCCACATCTGGTGACGAATTTTGGCCCCTGCATTAATTTATGTTCTTCATTTTCTGTCGTATTCGCTTGATACCCTTTTCAAAACCGTTTTTGAAAATCATTTTCCAAAACAATTCTTGACGCAATTCTTTGAACTTGTGATCAAAATCAAGAACTCTAGTCGGTTTCAAAGAACAAAATCCTTGTCAACCGCGGCCGAAGCGACGGCTCTGCGATCCGTCTCACGTCCCGTTTTCAAGCCCCCCAAATTGCGTGTTTTGATTAGTTTAATACCAATAATGTTTTCTGTCAAGGTATACCAAAAGGGAAATTCCATCCACCAGTAGTTATGGGTGGAAGAACATTCGTAAAGGTTGAATGACAACTGTTGCTGTATGGAGAAAAGGTCTCCTATCTAGTTGGAAAGGCAGTTCTTTCTGGATCAAAAGTGCCTCTTAATGCATTCACAAGAAAAGCAAAGTTCTTTAGAGACACCAGCACATGGCTTGAATGTCATAATGCCTCTTAATGTATAATTGTGTGCATAATGCATCTTTTCAATAAGTTATTCGGGATCTGTCTATGTTTCTCCCATGGCCTTGCACCAGCTGTTCCTAGGAGCTCTCTCTCTCTCTCTGCAAATTAAGGATGAGAGGCTTGGCTAGCACTTTTCAGTTCGCAAGTTCCCATTTAAAATCCTTTAACTGCATTTAATCTTGTGCCTAACCAATGTCTCAATTCCAAACTTTTGGGTACCAAAGGTTATAGGGGTATGTTTTAACAAACCAGGTTTCACAAATCCGTTTCAACACTAACATTAGTTCCCGTTTCAGTTGCTCCTTAATTTAGTACTTTAAAGTACGAACATCCATTTATTTATTTTGTTTTTCTCTAAAGTCGTGTTGACTACTTTTCGAGACCATCTGTTTGGATGCGTTATTTTTGTTTTTAGGAACACCGATACAAGCATCGTCTTTAAATTGTAATGGTTAGTTTAATTAATGCAATTTATGTTGTAAATATCCTCTTTCAACGCGAAATACAGCAAAAAATTATCGCTTCCTCGATGCGACCCACTGGTCCAAATTGTAAATTTGGAAACAGTAGAATTATAGTTAAGGAAAACGGAAAAAGAAATGACTGGATTGGGAGAAGGGGAGCAGTGCATTACCACTCATCACAATCACCATTTTTAGCTCCCCACACGACGTGTCGCCGTGTCCGTACGTCCAGACTGGTAAAGGCAAAGGCCCGAAATCCAACGGCTCGGATGGATTCTCTCTCGTCATATAATCTCCCCCCATTCTCATTCTCGGGGAGAGTTCCATTTGTGTGTGCTCTCGCAACTCTCTCTTCTCTCTCTCTCTCTCTCTCTCTAACAGACGCGAAATCTAGGGTTTCCATAGGTACATTTCTATCACATTCCCAACTTTTCAGTTTGTTGATCGATTTCTATGGTCTCGGTAATGTTGCAGAATCGTTGTCCGTCTGTAATTTTTTGCCTCCTTGTTAAGTTTTGTGGAAATCGGAGCTTGTGAAAGCATGTGTGTTGCAAGGAGGATTTTGTTGATTATGAATGTTTTGATCTCGTTTATCTGAAATTTAGCTTGTGATGTGCGGCTTGTTTTCTGTTTTGTTTCGGAATGATGTGTTCGTGCGTGCGTATGTTTCGGCATTGCCATTCAAATGCACGGGCGTTTTCGGTTTGTTTTTCTAATCGGCGGTTGTTTATTGTGATGCTTTGTACCCTATAACGTATACTCTTTGTATTGGTGGATGACTTGTTTTCCATTTTTATGAATCTGATCGCATTGCGCGTTTGGTTGTGCATCGCGATAAATATGTGATATTGAGGGATGCCCTAGGTTGGGAAGCACTTGCTAAGATGCTTTTTTGTCCGTTTTTGAGGAAAATGCCGTTATGTTGCTGGTGTCTTCATAAACGAGTACAATTGTCCTGTTTCTGTGTAGCTTAGTGTCTGGCGTATGATTCAAAGCTAAGGATACGTGATGTAGAAGAGAGTTAGATGATACAAATTAGATAATAATTCTTAGCTTCTGCTAAAATTTGCTTTTTATTTAAAACATGCATTATCTGGAAATTGATGTCATTTGTTGCAATTATCCGTCAAGTGTTGTGGAAAATACATCTGTGTAACTTAATGGAGCCAATATGTAGATGCTGCTTTTCATTGCGTCTCGATTCATTTGAAGACGCTTTGGATTGGCATGTTGTATGCAATATTCTTTTTTCCATAGTTCTGCTCTTTTATTGTCTCAATCATATTTCTGGATTTTCATTCGTTTATAAGAAATTGAACATTATTTTTTGGTGGAGAAAATGAAAAGAAATCACGATGTTGTACAAGATATATATTGGATAGTTTAGACTTAACAGAAGGTTTTTCTTGAATGTGAATATCGTCATTGAGTAATTGTTTCTAATTCCTCTCTTTGCATTGTTATAAGTAAGATATGAAGCACAAATTTGTTGATTCTAGGTTGGGTATCATATGTTGTCATGCACAGTTATGCACCCTTTGGTTGTGATGAGGCTCTTCGTGTTGATTTTTTTTTTGTCAGTTTAGCTTAGTTGCACTAGTATAGTTGGTGTTAGGATTTGCCGATTGGTATATACCTCTTTTGCTTCATTTTTTACATTGGAATCATCTTCTGGTTTACTGAAGCTGCATTCTTCTTAGCTCAGTAGCTAGCATAAGATGGCAGAAGCTGAGGACATTCAGCCACTCGTCTGCGATAATGGGACAGGAATGGTTAAGGTACTTAGTACGGCTTCTTGGGATTTGTTTTTTCATAGTTTAACTACCATAATTGGTGAAAGTTCTGAAGAGCTGATTGTTATGTACTCTGTTTTCTAGGCTGGATTTGCTGGAGATGATGCTCCAAGGGCTGTTTTCCCGAGTATTGTGGGTCGCCCACGTCACACTGGTGTGATGGTTGGCATGGGCCAAAAAGATGCATATGTTGGAGATGAAGCTCAATCCAAGCGTGGTATTTTGACTTTGAAATACCCAATTGAGCATGGTATTGTGAGCAACTGGGATGACATGGAGAAAATATGGCACCACACATTCTACAATGAGCTCCGTGTTGCTCCAGAGGAGCACCCTGTTCTCCTAACTGAAGCACCTCTTAACCCCAAGGCTAATCGTGAAAAGATGACTCAAATTATGTTTGAGACATTTAACACTCCTGCTATGTATGTCGCAATCCAAGCCGTTCTTTCCCTGTATGCGAGTGGCCGCACAACTGGTAAGCATCTTAGGCTTTTCAATTTTGATCAACTTGAAAAGGGGTATAGGGTCATCAACATGATCTGACATGGCAACCTTTGACTTCGGGAAATACACGTTGTGATAAGTTGACATAAATTGAATTGATAGAAAATGCTGAAACATCCTTGTACATGCATTGTGAGTTGGGACTGAAGCTAATACTCCAGATTCGTGCCTTAAATCTGATTGACACGTTATGGTCATCACAGTTCAAGGGGTAAAAGTCATCGCTTCAGTTTCTCCTATATTTAGATGTTTAAAAGGAATTGCGTTGTATCCTAACTGGTACTTGTCAAACATATGGAGATAGGTCATATCAATATTTATCGTGGTGATGATTTGCCCGCTTGTATACTAATGTATTTTTTTTTTTTTTGTGAAGGTATTGTGCTGGATTCTGGTGATGGTGTCAGCCACACAGTCCCCATATACGAAGGGTATGCCCTCCCGCATGCCATCTGTCGTCTTGACTTGGCTGGACGTGACCTCACCGATCACTTGATGAAAATCCTTACAGAGCGTGGGTACTCTTTCACTACCACAGCAGAGCGGGAAATTGTGAGGGACATGAAAGAGAAGCTGGCTTACATTGCCCTCGACTACGAGCAGGAGCTAGAAACTTCCAAGACTAGCTCTGCTGTAGAGAAGAGCTATGAGCTGCCTGACGGTCAGGTGATTACTATTGGAGCTGAGCGTTTCCGGTGTCCTGAGGTTCTATACCAGCCTTCAATGATTGGAATGGAAGCAGCAGGAATTCACGAGACCACTTACAACTCCATCATGAAGTGCGATGTTGATATTAGGAAAGACCTTTACGGAAACATCGTACTCAGTGGTGGTTCGACCATGTTCCCAGGCATTGCTGATAGGATGAGCAAGGAAATAACTGCACTAGCCCCAAGCAGCATGAAGATCAAGGTGGTGGCACCACCCGAGAGGAAGTACAGTGTCTGGATTGGAGGGTCCATCCTTGCATCCCTCAGCACCTTCCAGCAGGTCTGTTTTTTGTTATTTCGGTATTTGTATCTTGATAGTTCTTATTTGGGAGTTGTTCTAAGATGGGTTTCTCATTGGAAATTTTACTTGTTTGAGTGCAGATGTGGATTGCCAAGGCAGAGTACGATGAGTCCGGTCCATCAATTGTGCACAGAAAATGCTTCTGATTGCACCAAAGTGGGAATTTTAAGAGAATTTACTTCTATTACTGTGACAGGAAGGGGAATGCAGTTTGCAATCTTTCATTTGAGCTTTGTTCTCTGCTTTTGTCATTATCATTTTGGGTTGATCACCTTGAGAGGGCAAGGAGTTAGTTGATTGCTGGGAGTTCCAATTCTTTTATTTCTACATGAATTTCTCGAAGTTTCAACTGTTTACATGCTGCTACTTTGTAGTTTTACCCTCGGTCTGATTATGCATGTTGTACTCTTGATATACTTCAAGTTAGGGTAAATTACATACGGCACTCTTGAGATTTATTCAAAACTACACACGACGCCTAGTAAAATATTTTTATTACTTTCTGCCTCTTGTGGTTTGTCATTGTGTTTCATAGAATACACTTCCCTTAGGAAAATTTCAAGAAAAGTTAGGACACCTTTCAATTATTATAATATTTTCAAAATGTACTTAGATCTTCCTCTTCTTCCTTACCGGTCAATACTCAGCCACTGTTGCCAATGCCCCATCATCGCCGCCAAAGGCTTGCTTCTGCTAGTTACTGACATGCGTACACACCGACGGCCATTACTGACAACCACTATTATCCAAACACCATTCCACATCAAACCCTCACTGCCCATCATGCACACATATATGCACACCGGTGATGCACGCACGCGAGCACACACACAGAGTGTCCGTCACAAATGACTACACACAGCCTATCACCACTGTCAAGTGCCCCTTACCCATACCCATAGCCACACACCGGTGACACATACACTATCTATCACACATGCACACATGGCTCATCACCACTGTCACATGCCCTTTACCCATATCCACACACACCAGCAACCACCACCGGTGACACATAGATACACACATTGCCCATCACCACCTTGTTATGCACTTCACACACACAACAACAGCAATCTGTCTTACCCACCAAAACCAACCCACCCACCCCCGCCTGCTTTGACCCCTACTACCCGGACCCCCCCCCCCCCAAAAAAAAAATTCCGAAACACACATAGGAAACGACCATCTCATGGGAAATGATGAAATACAGGTTAGACCGCCGAGAACCAGAGCTATCCAATTGGGTGTTAATTGGATCCACAGTACCCAATTGGGTGTCAGAGATCTGAATCTGGATCTAGCTTTGAAATTTTTTTCTGACTTAATGAAAATGTTGGAGGAAGAACAGTGGCGAATATAGATCCATGGTCAATGGTGGTGGTGGTGGAGAATTGGTCATATCTTGGCTATGGTGGTTGGGTAAATTTACTTTTTTATGAGGGGTATTACCGTCCTTTCTTTACTTTTGTTAATACTATCAACTAAAAAACAAAAACGTAGTTTAATGTAATAAAAATTGCTAATAAGCGCCGTGTGTAGTTTCGAATAAATTTCAAGAGTGAAGTGTCGTGTGTAATTAACTAATCGGTTAGCATCCTGCGCACAAATGTCCAGGCCGAGAAACTAATCAGTCAGTATCTAGATTACTGCATCAAGCTTTATGTCCAGCCCGAGCAGCTCTTGGACAATTTTGCACTTGGGCCACTAGTTTCATGTTGTTGATTTGACGTCGGAAAAATAGACCAAACCGGTATGTCATTGATTCATCAAGCAATTTTCTCTATATGATTGTCGATAATTTGTTGCATGTTGGACGTAATATGCGCACAGCTTCGATTTGATTGAAGATTGCCTTGGAGCAATGCCAATACATGCTGGTTTACATCAGGTTTGACACCGATCGACATAGGGTTTACCTGCTTGTTTCCTTGTGTATATTTGCTCGAAAAACATAACATTTTTGGAGAAAAATTTTGCCATCCTAACGTTGCGAGATAAATGAATATATGCTTGGGAAAAAAAAATTTCTTTTGAACTAACATTTTGGAAACTATGTCCAAATTCGTGTCCACTACCTCGTAGAATTTTTGCCTCTATATCCAAATACATGTTCACCAACCTTTTGGAGTTTTGCTTCCACGAGAATAGGAGTGAACTCTCCTGTTCAGTGACGAAATATGTTCCTAAGGCTCGTTTGTGGCAGTTTTTGATGTTGTCGCTACACAAAATCAACAATATCCTTAGACACAACTTGTAGGAGCTCGGATTGTTCTTTACCAACCCTTAGTTCCAGGAAACTCCTAATATGGTGACGTTTCTCTCTCGAAAACTCGCTTTTGCGATCCCAAGGAGCTACACCCTTTGATTGCTCTTTGGGCCCACTTTTAGCGACACATCAACCAATATTCAACTGTCAAAGTTCAGTGCTACCAACCAGATTGACCTGAAACAACCCGAGCATTAGTCCATTTCTTCACTACACCATTTGTGCTTCACCTTAGACTTGAAACATGCTTCGACTCTCTTTCCGGAACGTGCTGCATCCCGAGGGCTACGCTCATAGTGCTCCGGCATCGGGACCCTTTGCAGCTAAGTAAGTTCATTCTCTGAGACACTATCTTTGCTTGGTCATGGGGTGACTCGCCTGAAACTAGGCATGCCTGAACTTTGACCCCTTGTTAGGGCTACAACTTGGACTAGGCAACCCATCAAACCGAAAAATTTTGATGACGTGAACTTGATTTTTTATAAACCGTGGTGGACGGGACCTCAAAATTAAGCCCATAAAAAATATGGACTGGGCACAGACAAAGGTTTTAAAAGGCCCACCCAACCCGTAGGAAACCCAGCCTGTCCAACTTTTACATTATATAACTGACATGTATAAATTTAATGCGTACAAGAGATATGTGTTTCTTTTTCTTCTGTCTTAAATCATCTCACCATAGATCATGTATTACAATGCGATCTACACCTCCCAACCCCTTAAACCAGATTGTTTCAAGACTCTTGTCTTTTTTTTTTTTTTTTGTTATTTAGACTTTGTTTCCATGCTTATATTTAAACCCATTTTGAGACTTTATTCTACTTTTATTCATGATAAAGACTAATTAGTAGACGTTGATGGTATTGGTCTGCTTGGATATAAGGTAAACAAAAGTTGATTTATAACCTTGGACAACTCGCGGCAACCCCTGTCCAGCCCGCATCCCCCAAAATCTTCAAGGGCAAGGCATGGGCAGATATTAATTGGACCATAGATAGGTTGGGGTGCACATGAGAATGAGTTTTTGAGGGTGGGCTAGGCATGGTCTGATCCTTGGGCCTGTTCAGCCAACCTAAGTTCCAGCCTTACTCATCGCACTCACATTACATGTGATCATTGATACTCTAAGATCATGACTTCCGGGTCATTCCAGAACTGAAGCAGGTCTTACGAGGGCATCGCACTAGTCTACCTTACAATCAGGCTTGGGGCCTCCCCGAACACTATTGGGTTCTTTACGTCTCTTGATGACCATTGAAGACTCAATAAGGGCTTTGAATTGATGGTTAGATCAAAAGTGTTCTCTAGCCACACTGGCGCTATGTGAATCACTCTTCCTAGACAGATAGGCCAAAGCTATGTAGGGCAGGCAGAGCGAATACGATCAGATAGTCTGAGGAGTACTGACATTTGTGGCACCCCTCGATGAGCTGTCACTCCAGAGAATGCCATGCGATGCCCGATGACACAGCCATATCTTACCAATGAATAATGAACTTTGGATGTTATTATGGACGATTGGACATATTTGCAAAAACTCACTTTCTTGATCACTTTAGAATTCCATAACTAAAGATTCTAGAGAGAGATAGAACTTGGACTAGCTTGGAACTCTAATTCAATACCTTAGCTTAGACATTAACATCTCGACCCTGACATTCTAACCATGACACTTGAACCTTAGCTTGGACTGTTGACTGTCGAAGGGTATTCACATCAACACCCCACCCTTGCAGCTCTGCACTCCTCAGGCTCTATCTGGAAGCCTATTTGCCCTTCCTCCACCCTTGCTTTGTCTCACTATTGAACACTTGATAGCTGACTTGAACAGTATCCCTTATGGCACCTCCGCATACACTATGAACACTTCCTTGGCATCAACCTTTAACATCTTCTATGAAACAATGTACTTCTTAGTCAATTTGGCACACTAAAATTGATTTTAATACAATATATTAAACACCATTCATGCTTAAAGCGAATTTTGCTAGAAACTGCTTAATGCTTAGATCATTATGATTTTACCTAAAATCCCTGAGTTTAAGGGTAACTACAGACAAAGACAGACTTTCCAAAAGTTAGACACTCATATTAAAAATGTAAAACAACATTCGTATCCAATTTGCCCAACTTAGGGTTCTGTGACCCTAACTGACGATTTTGGCTGATGTGACCATTTCGTATTTTAGATGTGCTTATACTATCCTTAAGTTTATAGCTACATATACATATCAGTTAAAATACTTAGACTAGTACTCTCCAAAGCCCCAGAGTCCCGACTCCGTTGCACCGCCACCACTACAGTCACCGATCATACCCACTTTTCTTAAAAACTTTTGTTGAAAATCAATTGGATGCAAAACCAAAACCCAAATCAAGGAGCATAACTACTGAAAACCAAATCTTGAAGATGTCAGGGTAGTCGTCAAAAATGATGGCAGCGTGATGGTGAGTCGTCGGTCGAAGAAGACCGTTGCTTAGAGATAAGTGAGGACTGTTGGGGTGTATCATGGTGCAGAGGGTGGTGGTGCTGTGATATAGTATATGTTGGGGGGGGGGGGGTTTCAGTGGTGGTGTCTTGTGGGCATGGAGGTGGTTGGGTGGTAGGGCGGTTATAGTTGGCAGTGTTGGGGTGGTGCCCTGGCTGTGGTTGGTTCTGTTTGGGTGGTTCTATGGTGGTGCTTAGTGGTGAAGGATGTGATGCTGGTGACCTAAGTATGAGAGAAATGAAGGAAAAAATGCAGTGAGAACAGAAGAGAGAAAATGTGTCTTTTAACTGCATCACTATTCTGTGTGGTCAAAGACATCAGTGATATTATGGCAAAACACAGTCTCATTGTAACTTAGCCTTAAACTCAAAAAAATTACTGATATTATCACTTTAAACTAAAATTTGCTTTTGTAAATCAAATACAAACAAATTCGATCCAAGATTCAATTTGAAATTTACTTTCAAGAATCAATACTAGATAAGCTCTTAGCTACGTATTATGAATTTAGCTCAAATGTAGTAACATGCAAACGTGAACTTAGCGCTCGTCTCTCTCTCTCTCTCTCTCTCTCTCTCCCTCTTCTCTCTCTCTCTCCATTTATTTTTTGTACGTCCCTGAACAGAAAATCCCCTTGAGATTGGTGATTTTCCCAACATCTACTTATTGGGGTATAATAGGATATATAATGACTACTTAGACTTAAAAAGTTACCCAAATACTTCCAAATGCATCATCGGAAGGTTATTCTTATTTGATAACTTCTGGACAGCTATCATCAATTTTCTTTTCTGTAGCTGAAACTCGCATTAGCATTTGGAAATTATGGCCACATTGAGGCCATACCACTTTCAGGCAACAAAATCTCATAACTGCGAATGCATCCTTCTTTATGTGCTTGAAGTCGCGGTGGTTTGGAAATCGGGGAGCAGGTAAAGGTGGAAGAGATACAAGTTGATCCGCCAAAGGCTACAGAAGTTAGGATTAAGATGATATGCGCCAGTCTCTGCCACACAGACATCTCTGTCTGCAATGGGTTTCCACTCGTTAGTACTCTCTCTCTCTCTCTCTCTCTCTCTCTCTAGCTCCATTTTCCTGTAGCAATGTTTCGATTGCAATTTTTTATGAACCCACGCAGTACATCCTATAATGAAACTCATATTCATTTCACTCTTTCTTCTCTTAACCAGCCATTGTTCCCTTGGATTCCTGGACATGAAGGTGTTGGGTAAGTCTCTCGTTATCTTTCTGGAAATGGTCTCCACACCATAATATTAGCATGATTAAACATGGGCTATAAATCCTAGTTTGTAATGGAAACTTAGAAGTCTAACAAAAATATTTGTCAGTACGTAATCAGGAACGACCCCCACATTTGCTGCCAAAAGCATATGTAAGATCACATCTTTATTTTTAGACGTCGCAATGAAACCACTAAGGTATTAGTTGTGAACTTCAGATGATATTTTTGCAAATTTGTCACTAAAACCAATATTGTAACAACTGAGGCCAAGGTGATAGCATCACAGCTTTTCAGGGTCGGATCCAGGATTCTGCATTGAAGGGGACCAAAAGTTGCATGTAAAAACTTTAGTTGCTAGTTCTATAAAATTAATGTAATATGACCACGACCACATTTGGTGCAGAAAGTGACATCAGATATACTTGAATTATTTTTAGTCTGCAATTGCATGAGATATGCAAAATAAATATAAAGTCTATGTGTGTTAGTTCCGGCATCACATCTATATTGAAGTTATATAATTGTGTGCACTTTTATACTTGTACAATAGTTTAATTTTAAAAAAAAAACTTTGATTAAATGCTACTCACATGTAGCATTTGTGAGTTTATCAGTTGTAAATATATGAAAAATGTATATTTAAAATTGAATAGCGAGGAAAAATATTAGTCGAAACTTTGAGTTTGTCTACCAACAAAAAAAAAGGAATAACCAAAATTTTCTTCTAAATTGAAATTAAAACAACAAAATATAAGGAATTAGATATTCACTCCAAACTCAAACTCTCTCAAACTCCAAATAGTTTTTAGTGGCACTTGTTAATAACACAGTTTGAATCTTTAAAAACAACAATAAGTTGAAAGTGTTCAAATGTTAAAATATATATTAGGAATTTTTAACTTTTTAATTTTAATGCTTTAACCAATGTCATGTTAGCAACATCAAAATATTTTTGTGACCTCCCCCCCCCCCCCCACCCTAGTTCCGCCTCTGCGGCTTTTCCCTTTCCTGTGCAAGGTTACATGTTTGAGTCTCGTGACCCAGGTAGGGTATAATTTTTATTTTTTTTTCCGTTTTTGATGGGTTGTTTGTTTTTATGTATCTCAAGGCCACCGTTGGTGCCACATTCTACACACATAGAGAACCTTAGGAGTACCAGCTTGTTACACATGTGACTGGTATCTGACGAAGATGAAAAGGGCAGGATAGTAAGGGAGAGGGAGGTCACCCTGTTGTGTAGCCCATACATCTCATGGACCAAAAAAGAGTAACTTGTAGCAACCAATGCCTTACGGACGGTGAAAAAAATTACTGTTGTGGTGCGCGATCTGACTGTCAATTCTCGCCCGTGGACGGTTAGATCACGCTAGCAACTTGAGTTAAGTTGCTAGAGCTAGCAATGGATTAGCTCCCTATATATATATATATATATATATATATATATATATATATATATATATATATATATATATATATATATATATATATATATATATATATATATATATATTGTTGCTAACCTATTCTGGTCACACCCAAGGACCCACCAGAGGTCCCATTTTTCGCATGACATGTCATCTAGTCAACGGTCAACTTTTTACCGCTATCGACATGTCACCCAGTCAACTCGACGTGTCGCCCGGTCAACAGTCAATTTTTCAACGCGATCGAAGCGGTCAAACCAGGGACACTCACGCTCAAGTTACGCACATTGTTTTCGTGACTTTTAGTGCGACTAAACGTATTATGTCGCCAATGTGAGGACATCGACGCCACCAACACGCGGAAAAGATGCAATAAGAACCCACTTTCTTGGCCTTCCCCTTAAAGGGTCGGCCACCTCCCTAAAAGGGGGGTCGGCCACCTCCCTAAAGGGGGGGTCGGCCACCCTCTTTAAAGAGGGCTCGGCCACACCCTTTTGAAGGGGGGGTCGGCCACCTCCTTAAAGAAGGGGTCGGCCACCTCATTTAAGGGGGGTTGGCCACCTCATTTAAGGAGGGGTCGGCCACCTCCCTAAAAGAGGGGGGTCGGCCACCTCCCTAAAGGAGGGGGTCGGCCACCTCCTTCAAGGAGGGGTCAGCCACCTTAGCCCCGGGGGGGGGGGGGGGGCGCCGATGCTCCCTATTGTTGCTTCTGATTTCACGCACGACGGTCCATAACACCCGCTCATCACTGCGATCGTATGGCGGCTTTCGTCGCCCATGCACCGTCGCCACAATGACCGTCGCACGCGCCCTTGCGCCGCGCCGCTGATACAGCCGTGGCCCCGGGCTCTCTGTCACTCTACAGTGCCCCCGGCACCATGCTCACTCCGCCGCGCCCTTGCGCCGCGCCGCTGATACAGCCGTGCCCCCAGGCTCTCTGTCACTCTACAGTGCTCTCGGCACCATACTCACTCCGCCGCACCCGTGCGCCGCGCCACTGATACAGCCGTGCCCCTGGGCTCTCTGCCACTTTACAGTGCCCTCGGCACCATACTCACTCCGCCGCGCCGCTGATACAGCCGTGCCCCCGGGCTCTTTGTCACTCTACAGTGCTCTCGGTAACATACTCACTTCGCCGCGCCCTTGCGCCGCGCCGCTGATACAGCCGTGCCCCTGGGCTCTCTGTCACTCTACAGTGCTCTCGGCACCATACTCACCCCACCGCGCCTATGCGCCACAATCAAATGTCTCATGCTGTAGGCACCGCGCCCATGCGCCACAATCAATGTCTCGTGCTGTAGGCACCGCGCCCATGCGCCACAATCATGCTATATGTTTGCGGGATGGGCTCATAACCTGAAAGCCATCGCCGGCACAATCACAGCAGGGCTCCAGCCCTCGCAGCGGGATGGGCTCACAACCTGAAAGCCATCGCCGGCACAATCACAGGGGGGCTCCGGCCCTCGCAGTGGGATGGGCTCACAACCTGAAAGCCATCGCCGGCATAATCAGCGGGATGGGCTCACAACCTAAAAGCCATCGCTGGCACAATCACAGGGGGGTTCCGGCCCTCGCAGCGGGATGGGCTCACAACCTGAAAGCCATCGCCGGCACAATCAGTGGGATGGGCTCACAACCTCAAAGCCATCGCCGTCTTCATTCCGAGGGGCTCCGCTCAGTGCTCCGGCACGAGGACCCTTCGCAGCGGGATAGGCGACTCCTCCAGGACACTATCTCTGCCAGGGTGCCCGCGTGACTGGCCTACGTGCTCTGGCACTGGGGGCTCGCGTCGGCACCCCTAAGGACTATGACCCCCGGGTCACTCCAAGACGGGAGCAGGTCTTCGGAAGGGCATCTAGCCTAGTCCACCTGGCAGCTGGGCGTCGGGTCTTCCCCACCGCTGCCAGGCCTGTGGGATTCAGTAAGGGCTTGGACCGGAGGCTAGGGCAACGGGCTTACTCTGATCACGCCGTCACGGTGTCTTCAGTCTCCTCAGACAGGTAGAGAGATGCTGTGTGGGGCAAGACAGTGCGAATTCGGGAACCGGCAGTCCAACGGAGAACCGATATTTGTGGACCCCCTGGTGACATGTCACTCCCAGGGGTGACACGTGTCAGCCGATGACACATTGATGACACCGCCACACTTTTCCCTATAAATAGGGGACCTTGGATTTCATTTTCAACAGAACTGCCTCATTTGCCATTTTCACTTTCTCTCTAAAACTCATTCTCTCTGGAATTCTAGAGTGAGAAACACATTCGGACCCCCCGACATCGGACTCTTGACGCTGCACCCCTGACGTCGACCCTAGCTTGGACTGTCGGTCGCCGGCCCTACTCGCCTTCGTCTTGCCTGCGCAGCACTGCCAGCCCTCGCGGCCTGTCTGGGGAGCCTTGCTCTCAGCCCGCACCCCGTCCTTGCTGTCTCTCACTTTGCACACTTGGAAGCTGATTCAGACTGCAGCCTTTGTGGCACTTCCACGTAGGCACGGACCCACATTCCCTGGCATCATATATATATATATATATGGAATTGGGATCTTGGGAAGAACTTGTAACCTTACCTAATTTGCATAACCTTTCAAGGATTAGTCGTTCATTAACATATTCAACTGTACATAATTTCTCTCTTCGACTCTTCATGCATGCACAGAATTGCTACTGAGTATGCCGGTATTGCTTATAAAAGAACTAATTCCCTTCCGGAATGCAGCAGGATAGAGAGCGTGGGTGAAAACGTGACGAAGGTGAAAGAAGGAGATGTTGTGATGCCACTATACCTCGGCGAATGTGGAGAATGCCTTAACTGCAAGTCTGGAAAGACAAATCTTTGCCTTACCTACCCCATATGTTTCAGTGGCCTAATGCCCGACGGCACCTCAAAAATGTCGATTGGTGGTGAAAAAATCTACCACCACTTTAACTGCTCTACGTGGTCCGAGTACATTGTCATTGATTCAAACTACGTAGTCAAGGTTGATCCGAGGATGGCACTCCCACATGCTAGCCTCCTTGCTTGTGGCTTCACCACTGGTTATGGGACGGCATGGAAGGAAATTGATGTCAAGAAAGATACAACTGTCGCAGTTCTCGGTCTTGGTGCTGTTGGACTTGGGGTACGTACATGCTTCATCTGTCCCTTGACATTTAAAAAATTCATAATCTCACAAAGGAAAGAAAGGGTGTAGTTGGACCAATTTGAAAAGACATGGGTGCAGTTAGAGTTGTCAAACGGGCCGGGCGGCCCGTGGGCTGGCCCGGCCCAGCCCGGTTCTGGCCCGGCCCCGTCCATGAACAGTAGCGGCCTAGCACAAGCGGGCTTGGGGCCTGGGCCTGGACCAGGCCTTCAGTTTCTGCGAAAAAGCCCGGCCCGGCCCGGCCCAGAAACGGCCCGGGTTTGGCCCGGTCTGCGGCCCGGGTCTGGCCCGGTCTGCGGCCCCACCACTTGTTTGAATTTTTTATTTTTCCCCCCTTTCTTCCACCCCTTTTCCAAAATTCCACTTTTACCCCCCCAACAGCAATATAACGGCTAGTTTGGGGGGTATTTTAGTCTAACCTATATTTTTCAACTCCTTTACACTCTTACCCTCCCCAACAACTATAAACGGATAGTTTGTAGGGGTATTTTGGTCTTTTGTGAAGTTTCTAAAATCTATAAATTCACACCATTTCTCTCTAATTTTTCACACCAATCTTCTTACTCTCTCTTACCTAAACATTCTATATTTCTACAAGCTTTGCTACTATTTTCCTCTCCAATTACTACTCTTGCTAATTACTACTAGTATTTACTAATTAGTACTCTTGTTTATTAATTACTAGTCTTGCTAAATTCTTTTTAATTACTACTCTTGCTAATTACTACTAGTATTTACTAATTAGTACTCTTGTTTATTAATTACTAGTCTTGCTAAATTCTTTTTAATTACTAACTCTCTAATATTTGTTACTCGTTCATTCTTTTAATTGTTATTTCTTATTACTACTCTTATACTTGTGTATTTAGTTACTCTTACAAAGTTTAGCGTGAAATATGGCTGGATTATTGAAGAAAATGAGGCGTGCATCGTCATCACGAAAAACATCATCATCATCGCAAGCACCACCACCAGCACAAGCGCCAGCACCACGGCCATCACAAACACCAATCCAAGCACCAACACAACCATTCGTTCCTGGACGAATGAGTACAGGCTGTATGATAGATACCCAAGCCAATTGGGAGTTCAATCAAAACATTCCAGATTTTGAATACACGCCTGATGAAGACCCCCCGCATTATAGTCAAGGACGCAGCTCGGTTGGCGAAGCTACTACTCCGTGGCATAATCTCAACCCTATGCCTGGTCATGATGAAGAAGGGCCGAGCAATGCCTCCGGTAATGAGCCAGAAGTCCAAAAGGGGAAAAAAAGAAAGCCGAGTGTTGGAATCATTTCGATGTAGTTACGGTGGACGGCATCCGAAAAGCTCGATGTAAGTACTGCGCTAAATTATTTTCGTCTGGTAGTGGTAATGGACATCTTAACAGGCATTACCCTCTGTGTGCACCTCGACAAGGCCACGTCGAACCTACCCAAACGCAGTTATCTTTTGACGGTAAGTTATTTGTTTATAATCAGCGAGAGCAAAGAGACGGTCTCGCTGAATTTGTTATTCATGATGAACAAGCCTTTTCTTTTGCCGATAATCCTAAGCACTCTAGATATATGAACACATACGTTCAACCTTTGTACAAAAAGGTTCATAGAAACACAACTAGATCCGATGCACTCCGACAGTACAATGCTGCTAAAGCACGCCTTATCGATTATTTCGATAAATTTGAAGGTAAAGTTAGTCTTACTTCTGATATTTGGCAATCTCCTTATACTTTTGTTAGTTATTCTTGTGTGACCGCTCATTGGATTGATGCAGATTGGGTTATGCACAAGAGAATCATCGCTTTCGAGCACTTCCCTTATCCGCACGATGGAATGAACATTGCTATTCTTATATTAAAAGCATGCACCACATTTAAAATTAAGGATAAGATTATGAGTGTTAGTTTTGATAATGCTTCTAATAATAAAGTTGCTGTTGCAGCTTTAAAGGAGACGCTTCAACCTGTACTTAATGGTGAATTATTTCATGTTCGCTGTGTTTGTCACATTATTAATTTAATTGTTCAAGATGGTTTAGCTGCTGCAGGAGATATTCTTCTCAAAATGAGGGGTATGACAGCGTATGTTAATAGCTCGAGTCCGAGAACACAACAATTTAAAACGTTGTGTGTTCAATATAATATGCCTCGCAGGAGAGCAGTTACAGATGTGGTCCACAGGTGGAACTCTACATACCACATGCTTTTACACATTCTGGCATACCGAGAAGTCTATACGCATTTTCTACTAACCCAGTTCCCAGCCGGCTTGCCAACTCAAGAGGAATGGCAGATGGCCACATACCTAGCTGAATTTTTGGAGGTATTCTACACGTCTACCAATTTATTGTCTGGTACGTACTATCCCACCTCTCCTCTCGCTGTAATAGAAATTCTGAAGATGGCTACAATGTTAACAAAATGGAGATATATAGGACCCTTTAAGGAAATAGTAAAAGTGATGGATCAAAAATTTAATAAATATTGGAGTAAACTGCCTGCTATTTTTACTGTGGCTACTTGTTTAGATCCTAGGTTAAAGTTGCATGGCGTGAACGCCTCGATACAAGAGATATCGAAATTAATGTGCTACACAGCAGAGGAGACAACCGCATTCACAGCAAAGTGAGCAAGAGGTTTGAGGACTTGTTCAACGTCTATCGTAATTCTGCTGACGTGCGCGGGCGAGCTACATCATCATCCACTGTTGAGAGGTATTATGCGCCATACCTTCAGGGCTTTGAACATCTAGTAGCAAGACAACTACCAGGTGAAGGTACTTCTAATTCGGCAGGTTCGTATACTTTTTCCTCTTTTAATGAGATTGGTGTATATGCAAATACTGATCATTATTCTGATTTATCAAGGCAAGAACAGGTTAATTTTAATTTGTTAAATTTTTGGAAACAAAATCAAAACATGTATAAAACTTTATCCCAAATTGCACGGGATGTACTGCCAGTGCAAGCCTCCACGGTTGCTTCAGAGTCGGCATTTTCAGCCAGCGGGAGGGTTTTGGATGACAGGAGGAGTCGTCTTAACCCCGAGTCGCTCGAGCTATGTGTATGTTGGAAGGATTATCTTGATGCGAAATACCGCGAGCAAGATAAACCGATTGATGATAGGAAGAGCAGTGACTCGGATATTGAAGTACTTCTGGATGATTAGGTAATTTGTTTTTATTTTCCTCTTTTGATCCTTTTGGTTGACGTTGCAGATTTCTTGATCTTTGATTGCTGATATTTTGGATAGACATGCATTATTATTTTGATTGTTAGAATTTTAAGAATAAATTTTTTCACAAAATATACTTTTTTTCCATATATATAAAATAAATTTTTACAAGCAAGATATATATTTTTTCGTATATATAAAAAAATAGGTAACTTCGCCTGTTTGTTTACAAGCAGCCGGTCCCAAGCCCGGATAAAAGGAGGAGGGCCTATGAATACATTTATTATTTTTCTATATAAATTGTTATGTGTTAAGATTTTATTAATAAAGCTCACCAAGAAGAGTATGAAAATGTTTAACATATAATAAAAAATATAATGGCTAACAAATAAATATGTATATACATACATACATATATATGTATATTACTTATAATGAAATAAAAGGATAAAGATTAGGTTCGTTAAATTGTGAATATTGCCTAGAGATGAAATTTAAAATTGAATAACAAGAAGAAGAAAAAAAAAAGGGCCCGGGCCCGGCCCAAGCCCGGCCCTAGATATTGGGCCTAGGGCCAGGGCCTGGACTGGGCCTAGGTTTGCCTTCGGCAGGCCCGGCCCGGTTGGCAGCCCCACTGGCCCGGCCCCGGCCCGGCCCCACAGCAGGCCCGATGGGCTTGGGCTGGGCCGCCCAAGCCCGGCCCTTTGACATCTCTAGGTGCAGTAAGCCAAGCATATTGTAGGGTTATTAAGGGGTACCCAGTATGATTTATCCACCGGTGGCATGGTGGGGCCTATTGCAGTTCTACTCGTCGCAACAAGTGGGCCCGGCTAATGTTGTGAGTAGATACTAGGGGGTGTATACATTGTCCTACACCCAAAGTACTTTTCGCAGCAATATTGCTATACCACCATGGCTACCTGACAAAATTGATGGTGTTGCGAGATATGCTGCTCAAAATAAGAACTAGAAGTGTTCCTCTATATACTTTTAGAAGTGACAGAAGGAGACTTCTTCACTGATGGTGTTGTAGCTAAGTTGGAACAGTAGTTGTTGCTAAACGCTTTAGTTCTACGGACAAGTTAATTCTCACTTTCAAACTCTTTTTCTTCAAGTTGACATGTTCTATAAATTTTGTAGAGTATGAGCTTTCTTGATTGCAGGTGCTAGAAGGAGCTCGAATGAGAGGGGCAGCTAGAATTATTGGAGTCGACCTAAATGATATGAAACGTGAGAAGGGAGATGCCTTTGGAATGACTGAGTTCATAAACCCTGCAGACTCTAAGGGAAAATCTGTCTCGGATTTGTTGAAGGAAGTAACAGGGGGACTTGGTGTAGACTACTGCTTTGAGTGCACCGGAGTGGTATCCATGCTTGATGAGGCCGTTGAAGCCAGCAAAATGGTAAGCATTTTCTGCACATGTATAACACATTTTCATGAGCATTAGAACTGTGACTGTCTATATATATGTGAGCGCTTGAGCATGCGCTATGCTTCAGCAAATTAGTACATAGGCGATTTCATTGGCACTCTGTACATCAAGGTTTTCCTACACTGGCAATCTCAGAGTGTTGCCATTAGCGAAAAGGGAAAATTGAATCTGTGGCTTATTTATCAGTGGCTATGATTTTGAAAGTTGTACCTTTTGCATTACATCTGCAATCTTTATTACCAGCAAAGATGTACACCTCTCGAATGAGGTACAACAAGTCATTGCCCTACCAAGGATAACTTATCGGTCGCAACAACAAATTCACTATGTATGAATGCTACTATGACTCTCCTCTTTTATTTGCCCTTTTTGATACAAAGGAAGTGCACCAAGATATCCTGGAAATTTTATTCTCCTTTTTGCACATGACATATTTGTTTTTCCTGATATTAGGTAGGAAAAAAGCTGTCTTCTTCTACAAAACTATGGTTTACTGAAAAGGAAAATTACTTCCATTGCTGATCTGTAAATTTATGTTGGTGGTTGTGCGTGATCAGGGACTCGGGACTGTCGTACTAATTGGTGCAAATCAATCGAGTGGCGTGGTCAAATTTATTCCGCTCTTGCATGGTCGAACAGTCAAGGGATCCATCTATGGTGGAGTCAGACCCCAATCCGACGTTCCCACTATAATTGACAAGTGCATAAATAGGGTATTATCCTCATTCGATCTATTTACTTTCTGTGTTATGAAGGAATATATGCATTTCTTCTTCGTTAAAGCACTATGGTGGAAGCCTTAGCACCGGCTTGTGCATTCTTAAATGTTTTCAGTGAATACTTAATTTTATAGAATTCAAATGAAGCGACTCACATGAATGACTATTGCGTAAATAACTCGTGCAGGAGATCCAGCTAGACGAGCTTTTGACTCACGAGGTTTCATTTCATGAAATAAACAAAGCATTTGCTCACTTCAAGCAACCAGATTGTGTCAAGGTCCTCGTCAAGTTTTGACAAATTTTAGCAAAAGATGACTACGCTTGTTGCTTTTGTAGTAAAGCTTATGTTTCCTTTCTCTTTCTGTGATCAAATAGACCTGTCATATCTTATAAACTTTTCTTTGATGAACGAGCAATTTTATTTGAGGAGAAATTATGAGGAAACATCTTTGTTTCATATGTTAGAGTTTCTCTTTCCCCGGTACATATTGAAGTTTGTCGAATCCAAGGTTGAAGTTATCAAAACAATATCAAGTATAAACTGTACATAGCTTTCGAGTGATATTTGCAAGTGAGACATATCCAAATGCTGAAGAGGCTAAAGAGAACTAGAAGAATTCCCAAATTGTGAAGCTCGCTTATTTGTCAATTCGATCATCAAGTAATAGCAAAGAGCTCTAATTGCTGACCATGGTCTATTGCCTGCCTCAGGCTTGGTATGAAATGAGTCTCGTGATCAATATTTTGAACAGTTGGAGATGTTCGGATATTATTCAATGTCAGCAAAACTGGAATCAGGATGTTTTAACAGCCTTTGATGGGTTCTTATGCTAGCATCCTGAATATTGACATGTCAAGGTAATCTATGGAAGAGGAACTATTTTTAGTTTGGTCTTTGTGGTTCTGATCTTGTACCGGCCAGGAGCTTACTCTGTGGGCTCTATATGGTCGAGATAGATTGGTCACTCTTGCATCATATGCAGTGCACTCTTTGGCACAATCTGAGGTGTGGGGTTGTCCTCTGTTGAGGTTTGGCATTGGCTTCGGTGCTGGGAGGTTTACCTTCTTTGCCTATCTTGGGTGTGCATATGTCATTGTACCCGAGACAGCATAAACTTCATAGTTATAGTAGTGCTACAATTCCACTGGTTTTCTCTTTGGGAAGGGTAGCATCAGTCTTAAGGCTAGTCCCTTTGAGCCTTTTCTGATAACAAAAAAAAAGTGGCCATGTTTCACGATCGGTGCTGAGAGAGAGAAATGGTAAATGAGTCGTCTGTTTCCAGGACTAAAATGACTGAACTTATGACGTATCTGCATAGCTAGGATATGGTTTACTTGTTAATCGATCTGTAATCAGGTTGTATACAACTCATTGACAGAATGCCAAATTCATCGTTTCAAAACTGAAGGCTATTGCAAAGATTTTGTCAAAATAAAAGAAAGTAACTTCAAAAGAGGTATGTATGTTCACAAGTGCAGATAGAAGAACCTAACTTCCTTCAAGACAACATATGATATATATTAGGAAAGCAGGGACGCTTTAATTTGGTGCTCATCATCACAGAATGGGTGATCTTCTTCATATATTTGTTGAATTTTTCCAATCCTCCCTTCGAAAAATCCCTTGGTTGACACCGTATCTTCCTCTACTTGAATTCTACTACCATTACAGGTGGAATTGCATCTTTTATATGTTCCAAAGGTTGCTTCTTCCAAGCTTCCATCTGCTTTAGGAGATTTATGGCAAAAGCTTCCAAACCCCTTGATCCCACTTGTAAGCTTTCGAGCTCTAGCCCTCTCTTCCTTGAAAAATAACCTGTCTTCAAGCAGCTTTAGTATCTTGTCAGACTTCATTTTTATTCTGATTCCCCAGTTGAACCTGCACATGAAACAAATAGCTATACATTCTGAATTATCAACTTCCATAGGGTATGTTTTAGAGTTACTTTGTCATATGCCAAGAGGTGCACCAATTTCTTTACACAAACAGTACCCTGAAAGCCACTAATGAGATAGAAGTTAATACGTATCATGTCGTATGCTGCTTATGTACGAATGTGATTAACAACATCTTGACTTGGTAAGCAAGTAGTTGGTTGTTCAAGCTTGGTTCGTAGAAGTTATGGAGCTCCAGAATTAGATAAGCTTGGTTTGCTACAGCCACACTCAAATTAACTAACAATATGAGCTCGAGCAGCTTGAGTTTGTATTTAGACATGAACTTATTGGGTAAAGATTGAAAAACTTCACGAGTTTTGAATTATATTCAAGCTTGATCTTTGCATGCAACGAGTGAAGCGGAGCTGGAGTAGGTTGGTTCATCAAGCATATATCAACTCTAAGTTCCATGCAAGAACAACAGAACATGCATATCTATATTGACAACAGCTTACTAACCCTTTCTCATCTACGTATTGAAAAGTTCTCATCTCCTTAATGATATTTTTGTCACTGTAAAACTCTTCTGCAACTCTCTGAGGACCATGTGTTAGAAGATATTCCAAAAGCATCAGAGCCTTATATGAGGGTCTCCAGTTCTTTTTCTCAAATTTCCACAACCTGAACCCAGAATACAAGAGAGTTATATTGCATGAAACCAAAGTTTGTTTATGAATAAAAATCAATATGAGAACCTTCTGTGCAAGATTTCGACGATTCTCCAATAATCATCGACTTCAAAGGCTGCACGCGATATTATTCCCATGGTATGAGTGTCTGGTGCCCATAGATCTCCATTAGTGGCTTCCTCAGTTAATCTGTCTCGCCAATCATAAAACCATGTTCAGAAGCTAACCAAATATCCCAAGAAACTTGATTCATTGAAGATGCATGTAGGGCTCGTATGACAGTAATTATACGATAAGAAAAAACCAGATTAACTAGAAAAGTGTGTTTAAGGCCGCTCAACACAAAGCCATTTCAAAGGAAAACGTCAACCAATTGCTTTTGCATTTCATGCTACTCATGGCCTCTCACAGGACCTAATAAACAAAATAACTTACAATTCTGCAGGTGTAACATCGGTCAGCGCCAAGCGCGCAGTCTTCATCTTCTCTCTGAAGAACAGAGAAGCTTGCCTTCTCAAGTCATCGAAGGAAGGTGTATCCATGGATGTTTTATGGCAATAGTTCAAAGGAAAAAGATAACCACACTCGTATGACATATAATGGAAATGCGAATGGAGCTGCGAAGACTAAACAAATTGCAAGTCTTACGTGCGTAAGCAAGAAGTGCTAACTGCTCCATTACCTTAACAAACAGCCAACCAATCCGTCTAAAAGTGGATTTGCATATGTAATGATAACAAGAGAATGTAACTTTACAATGTTTTGTTCTACGTAAACCGTAGATTTCATTTCTATTCTCGGGCCCAAACTTTGAATGTTCTTTTAACTTGTCACCTTTTTCTAAAGGTAAGCCTTATCCTTTATTTTTACGTGCATATTACTCTTGATTATTGCTTTGCGCAAAACATATGTTTCAGTGTAAATTTGAATGCATCTGCTCCTTCGGTTACTAACGTAGCTCTAACAAAACCCGTTATTGCTTGGTCTTTCAAATCCAATGAGCAAGCATCTCATAAACAATGCTCCTAAAAATTGGATTTTCCAAACTTCCTACTTCACTAACTTCCAAATCCAATGAGCAAGCATCACATGCTACCCAAAATTGTATTGTCCAAACTTCCAACTTCTCTAGTCCACCATGTTTAGGTAATAGTTGGCTTATTTAAACCAGCAAAGAATAGGTGAAGGGTGGACGAAATTCACAGCGCTTGCTAAAATAACAGATGGCAAAACTTTCAACTCCTTTAGTGACAATATATAGCAATTGCACAACAGTAACAATTTGTTGGTACAAAAATTAAGGAGAGAAGCTTGATCTCCTTATCATTACACTAGTTGTAACCAAACTGTCATTGGAAATAATCTTCCACCCAGATTATGACTTCTTGTTTAGAGACTAATCTTCATTGTCTAATAAAAATGCTATTTTCCACTGATAGTAAGCTCCATGAAACTGCTTGGATTGATTGAACATCCATGATAAAGGAATAGATAGGAGATCTTAAGCTTTATTGGTACTAATGATGCTCTGCTGTAAGTAAAAGGGTCATCTAGTCCTGAAAATACGTGCGATTTTCTAACAGTAAATTTGATACTCTGAAAGTGAGATAGCATAAAACTGGATTCATTTTACTTGCTCCAGTATGACTAAAACTTCTCTTAAACCCTGGATAAAACCAGAAAAGATCGAACCACAAAACTTAAGTCAAGCTGTCTGGAGGAAAATTATGGAATAACAAGGGGATCTACTTCTGTCCCCAGACATTTATATAAGCATTCAAATCAATGAGTTCACATGTTCCTGTTCATGCAGTAGTTGAATTGTTGCATGGCCTGTGTGATATATACAGAATATCAATGCAATTTCCACCAGCATAACGCCCGTGCGATGCACAGGATCTAATATGTACATTTGTCATCTTCTTACGATGATAATCAAAGGTTTCTTTAATGAGTTTAGTCTATTTTTTAGGCTAGTTGTGATAGAACATCATATTAGTACTGTTAAATCAATGCACGGATTCATGCAATCACAATAACTATAAGGCTTATAATAGAATTGCCTTTGTACGTTCTTAAGGACATCAGCTTAATTAAACCGATTGGGAATGAGGACCATCCGCAACGTATACATAATTAATGTGGTGTTTTTGTTATAAAAAGAGTTAGAGAAACTATAAGGATCCATATCTAAAGCATGTGAGTTAAAAGACTTATTCCGTACATAGTTAAGCATAAATAAACCCTAGTTAGATGTACTTAGTGTTGATTGAATCATAGCAAGTGCAATGCTCACATGATCGCTCAGCAGTCATCATTGTAAATTAGTGAACGTTAATCGAGGTGAAAATGCATTTAAAGCAACACGTGTTTAAATCTTGAAAAATATGGTCAAATGCGGTAAGTTCTTAAATTTAAAAGAACATAAAAAAAAAAGTCAGCAGCGTCAAAAAAATATTACTCCACTTGGAATTGTAATTACTTGTGAACAAATATGGCATAAGATTAAGTGACTTCAATTTTCAAAAAAGAGATAATAAGATTAGAATATTTCGCTCAAGCCCACCACATGAACATATCATTCCAACATAAACTCCCAATAATTAGGAGAGATCCGGCATTCTCAGTCAAACTAAGTCAAATTATAAAGTTAACAATTACCTTATTGGAAAATAGGATTTTGAAAGGATCCTAACGGGAGCCTCAAAAATCTTGACTTGATGCTCAACGATCCTAACGCAACCTTAATGGACCTGGCCCTAAGGCCAGCAGTCAAAATCCTAGACATTACTAGGATTCTTCTACCTAGAGCTATATAGAAGGGACTACCCCCAAATACTCAAATAACTTCACACACAAACGTACAGTTTTTTTATGTTTTTTCAGAGTCCCTATCGTGTAACTGCTCTTGAACTTAAGCATGAGAGATTCTCCGCCGAACCCCACCCGGCGGTCACTCTCGTTTTGTCTTGCAGGTCATCGTTTCTAGTTATAGTCCCGGAGCATATTTTTAGCAGAAATGAATTAGTGTCATCCATAAGACCCGCTAACTTAGCCGATTGACCTTTAGAAAACTCAATAATGGTATCACACAAGATACCGGCGACAATGCGTCGGAACCGTCGAGAGAAACCGCCGCTGCTTCTCCAAATTCAACCGCCGTCAAACAATCCGGTCACCAAAAGGAAGAAATATAGTGAAGAAGGCAACTCAGCACCACTTCGCCCCAACAGTCAAAACCCTAAACAGCAACAGCAGCGTCTAGACGGGCAGGCCCATGCCCGCACAACTATGGTCAAAACACTTAACAGCAACGGCACCACCATCAGTAAGGCCTACATGGGCAGGCCCATGCCCGCACATGGCAAAGCCACCACAGTCACCAGCGTCACAAATTGATGCCGCGAAGCTGCACCAACAACTAAGCAAAAAAAAAGGAAAACAGAGAAACATAGATGAAGAAGCCACGGCAGCGTCGCTGGCCATGGGTCAGTACCCTTAGCGCCGCTACCGAGGCATGTCCTTCAGCAAGGCGCCGGCAGTACCCTAGCGCCGCCACCGCGGCATGTCCTATTGTAAGGCATCGGCGCCGGCGCCGGCGCCTGCGCCGAGCATAACCAAGCCACCCTCCGCTGGCAAGAGGTGTCAACACGCATACCAAAGGACCGCCGCCCTTCCTCCAGATCCATGCCACCGACACCGTCGCAATCGAGCAGCGGCATACTGGCGATATCCTGTCAGTGCAAACACCGCGACCGAAAAAAGCTGGCACCACCATTCTGTTAAAAGGCGCACCGCCACAACCCACTGAGGAGCATTGTCGTCAGATCCGCCTCCTTATTGCGGCCGCCACCCATCCGTCCAGTCAACCAGGATGCAGCACCGTCTGCCTCACTGTTGTAACCACCAGCCGCTGAATCTGCCGCCTTACCATCACCTCACCGTCACTGTCGCCAGACTTTTGCATCGCATCGCGCCGCCGCTTCAGCATGTTGCCCTTCTTTCGATGAAAAGGAGGGGCAGAAATTACCAGGTGTTTCTTTCTTTATGGAAAATTTCGTATTTGTGCGCATAAGTATGCATATTTGTGTTTAAGACCAAAATAGTTTTACTTATTTGGCTTAAGCCACATTTGTTAAAAACATTAATTTTTTAACCCAAAAAAAATGTGTATTTAGACTTAAAGACCTAAAGGGTTTTATCTATTCAAACATACGCCACGCACTTTTAAAACATGAATGTTTTACCTCCATACAAATGCACATTTGTATTCTATAGATCCACAGGGTCTTAATTATATGAAATATGCTGTGAACTCTTTAAAGCATTAAGATTTTTTAGAATTTATGTTCAGATTGAAGTCCCACAGGATCTGACTCAACTCATGTATACACATTCTTTAAAGTATGCGCACATTTTATTGCGTATTCGTCGCTAAAATAAAGCATCAATGAGTTTAGGTGCCAGGAAGATTTCTAAAGGCTACTTCATGTGTGTAAGTGGGTTTCTATCTTACTAAACTTACATTCTTTTTTGCTCAAGCATTGTTCATTCGCGTCAATTGACGCAAGTACATTACATGTCAGGTCTTATCGACTGCAATCACTTTTTAACCTCACTTGCGACGCAGAATGCAGCACACCCATGTTATCAAACCGGCAGGGCCATAATGGGGCCATAGAGTATAATCACTGCCCTTATTCTAAATTAAAAATATAGTGGCACATATAAGCGCATATGCTTTACTACTTAAAAAAGGTTATTTTTTCAGTCACATACTTTTTCTTATTGCAAGGGCTTAAACTGCGCCCACGAGCGTCAACAGTGACGTATAAACTACTTCATAAGCGAGGAACAAAATCCCAGCACGCTGCAACTTGAAGTCACGCCTAGGGTTTCTTTTGCAGCGTCTAACCGACTCAGCATTACTTATTGTCTTGTGACATATTCGGCTATACAGTAACCATTATAAATGGTTAGATATTCACATCACTGCTCGTTGAGAAGCTAATCCTACAATGATGGAGGCACGCATGTTGCCAATGCATCTAGTGAATAGAACACATCGCTAGCCTATACTGATAGCATCGCTAATATATCTAGTACAACTGCAAGTTCAAGCTCATGCAACCAGCGAATCAAATTTGTTGTCGTACTGTATATCTGGAAATGGCGGCAACATCTTCATTACTCGGTGACATCTAGACAGACGCCTCGTCCTCTAACTTTTATATGCTCGCCCAGCCGAGCAAACAGCTTATTGTCATTTACATATCTATTGCTCATACAAGTCTTATTACAACCATGTCGTTTATATATCTAATGCTCATACAGGTCTTCTTACAACCATGCCCTACATATAGGCTGAAAATTCTTACTTTCTCAGGCCGGGGGGCTTTAAATCTTATGACATCATCAATATTACGAGCTTAATGCCTTGTGCCCTCTCAGATAGAGGCTTCATAATAGCAGCCATATTACAGGCTCAATGCCCAGCACCTTCTTATTTCGCGTCATGACAACAAAGTACTTGCTTACTCTGACAGCAACCCTCAAGGGCCTTTACGAGAACTCTACATTCTATTAAACCCCCAAGGGTATTTACATGGGCTTTGTACTCCATTAGCCCTCAAGGGCGCTTACGCGAACTCTATGTTCCATCAAACCCCCACAGGCATTTACCTGAGCTTTGTGCTCTATTAGCCCTCAAGGGCGTCTACAAGAACTTATGTTCCATCAAACCCCCAAGGGCACTTACGTGAGCTTTGTACTCCATTAGCCCAGAACTTATGTTCCATCAAATCCACAAGAGCATTTACCTGAGCTTTGTGCTTCATCGGCCCTCGAGGTACTTACTAGAGCTCTACGTTCCGCTAGCCCCCAAGGCCGGTCCCTCAAGGGATGAACACCCACAAGCGTGACAGGATAAAACTCAAGTTCTATCTGAAAAGTTTAGCTACAGCTCTAACCCGTGAAACGGCGACTTCATCATCTCACCACTCTGTGTCAATTCAAAACCCAGCCAAGCGTTACTTTGAGGCTTTTTTGCCAACTCTTAACTGATGATAAGTGTTAGCGTCAAAGTAAAACGCAAGTATGATATGGTCAACCCAAGTTAAACAACACATACTTACAACAAACACCGTCTAACAGATAGGTGAAAACTGCTTTGTCAAGTGAAACTCCTCAAGAGATATTCAATCACTTAGACAAATTACCATGGGGCACAGCTTCTACACATCTAAAGATCCCATGATTCGTCTGTCAAAGACGAGTCTGAACTAGCCTACTTGGGCGGAATCTTAAGACCTAACTCTCAAGAGCTAAAGTTCGAAGAGCCTGCTTGGGGAAAATTATGTGGCTTGAGCTCCCAAGAGCTTAAGTCCGAGCATAATATTATTTACCCCTACGAGCGGATGACATATCCCTTATAAATTTGATGTGTGTCTTAAGACACCTGGTATAAATTCTTTAGCCAAATATTTTGGCTAAGAAAGTGGGGGGCTTATAACTCAAATATAAACTCCTAATAATTGGGGGACACCCAGCGTTCCCAATCAAACTGGGTCAAAGTATAAAGTTGGTAATTATCTTATTGAAAAATAGGATTCTAAAAGGACACTAACATGATCTTTAAAGATCTTGACGTAATCCTCAAGAATCTTAAGATCCTAACGGATCTGGTCTCAAGGCCCTGCCATCAGAATCCTAGACAAAAACCTACACAGGTATGCACACAACTACACACACGGGCACACAGCCTTTTATGCTTTTTTCAGAGTCTTTATCATGTAACTGCGTTCTGACTTAAGTATCGAAGAATTCTCTATCAGAAATCCAATCCGCTCATTTTTTTGTCTTACAGGTCATCATTTTTTCTAGGGTCCTGGAGCATATTTTTAACAGCAACAGCCATTATGTTTCTTTAATACTATTCCTTAGTGAAAAATAAGATATAGAGGATATATTGTCTCAATTTTTACTTGACACAAAAGATAGGATGCTATATAACAACTTTTTTTTCGCAAAATTGGCATTATTTGAACGACGATTCATACTCAAAGCAACATTTATGGAGTTAGTCAAAGTCAATAAGGAATGGTAGGAAACTAAGGTAGCGTTTGAAATCGCTTTCAATTTTAGCTTTCTATTTTCAAAAAAACAAAAATAAAAATCAGTTTAGTTTTTATTTTTTACAAAAATAAATAGGTGTTTGATTGCACAGCTTTTATTTTAAGTTTTTCAGTTTTTATTTTGAGTTTTTTATTTTTTGGTATTTAATTACCCAATTTTTATTTTGAATTTTTTCTTTGGTGGTAGTTGCAATGGCGGTGGCCTGCCGTCAGCAGCGCGGCGGGGGCTGGCGATGTCTGGCATTGGCCACCAGTGGCCTGTCGTGGCCGGCCACCGGCAGTGGCAGGCGGTGGCTGTGGTAGTTGGGGTGGTGGTGGGGTGGTCTCAAAAGAAAAAATAAAACTGAAAACCCAAAACTCCAAAATTTGAGTTTTTAAAAATAGTCCTGTTTTAAAAACTGGTTTTCAAAATTGAAGGAAAAAAACGAAAATTGTAAGTCAAACGCAATTTTTTCTTCCGTTTATAAAACTGAAACCAAAACATTTTCAAACAGAGCCTAAATTTATAACTTGCTATTTTTTAGGAAACCCTCTATTTGAATATCAGTGGCCGATCAATAAACAAATTAAAAAAAGGATACGTGGCAAAATCCTGAAGAGGATCTCGTCTTTTATGTATTCAATCATATATATATATATATATATATATATATATATATATCGATATTGATTTATTTATTTATTCAAAGAAGACTTTTATTGGACATCTGCGAGAGAAACAAAAATATAGTTTCATATATGATGGTAGGCCCTTTTGTTTGTTCAGGATTAAATTAGCAATTTTGTTGCTAAGGGCTTATTGTCCAAAGGCAATTAAAAAATTGTAAGGCAGTTACAAAAAGTACGAACAACGTTGGCAACTCAATGGGTGGGAGGACCAACCTTTGTATTATGAAACCAATAGAAGCTCTGAAGGAGGAGAAAACGGATGGTGATACGTGAAGAGTTGGGATAGATGAAAGGATTCTTGGGATATATACCAGAGTTGTGGAGTAATTACTTAACGAGTCTCACCTAAGTTAGACTTTTCTTGGGATCTGAGCATAAAACATGCCATGGGGCAAAATTTTAAGCGAACTCGTATTTTATATATAATTATCATATATAAATAGGGACGTGATCCATTGTCTTCGCTGGCTCTTTAAATTAAGTTGTCAGCGCCAGTTGACAGTCTATCCGTCGCTGATGAATGGACCAGATATATTTTTTTTGTTTAAGTAAATTTCACTGTCGGCTACATTATGTAGAGGACAATGAAATTTACTTTAAAAGAATATGTGGCGAAATTCTAAAAAGAAGCTCATCTTTTATATCTTTTTATTGAATTGACTGACTTCCAATAGAAGTGAAGGATTTTGATCTTAAGTGCTTAATTGAAAATCTTTAAAAAAAAAAAATTAACTTAAAGTGTTATTTGCATTATCAAACATATCCTAAGATAACTTCACGTCTGCATTTCAACATGGAACCTCAATATTGCCATCACACTTAATCCTTACCCAGGCTCCAATATAGTGAAACTTCTAGCTCCTCCCCTTGTATATATTTTATTTCAGGATAATTTCCGAGTCTAAAAGCAATGGAGATGATCACATTTGGCGACAAATGACGAGGGGTCCCAACGCAGAAATGTTCTGGGCAGACATGGGGGCAAGAGCTTCTGTCATCTTCCTCGGTAGTTGGGAAGTAACAGGCTACTAAAAAATGGAGCACGCGACCAGCGCTGTGCTAATGAATATTATGGGGAAATGCAAGTAAACTAACAAGATAGACAGCTACTCCCAAAGACGGATCTGTGGACATTATTGTTGTATATATATGGAGAGGGCGTGCCTACGGAGGGTTTGTGAGAGTGCAGTGAGGCCTGCCAGAGATTCTTTGTTTTGCTAAGCTTTTCAGTTTACAGTAGCTAAATAAGCTTTGTTTCAAGGATGACGAAAACCGGCCCAAATGTCATAACATGCAGAGGTAAGCTACTCCATCTCTCTCCCTCGTCTATGGCTATATATGGGCTCATTCTTCTCGAGTTGTCTGAGACTACAGAGGTGAGGTTAGTTACTGCGTATAGTTTCTCAAGTTACATCGTTTTGTATGGTAATTGTTCAAAAAGATATACTCCATCTATCCCTCAGAAATTGATCATATTTTTTTTTTTGAGTCATTTCACAAAAATTGATCACTTTCAAATTATGAAAGATTTTGTAGGTATTTTTATATACTTACTCTTTTTATACTTTTTTTCTCTCCACATTTAACTTTTCAAATTAGGTATTCTATTTCTCTTTTCACATTTAACTTTCTACCAACTCACTCTCTCTCCTGGCTCATCACTTTACACTTTTTTATTTTATTTCTCTCTTCATATTTAACACTCTACCAACCAATTTTCTCTCTCTCCTGCCCCACTCTCTTTTTCCGCTCTCTAAAAAGGTAAAATAGAAAAAAAAGAATACATAATATATAATATAAATCCTTAATATGCGTGCAAAGTTAAATTAATCGAATTATCAGAGACGGGGGAGTAGTTTTTATAGCTAATTGTTTTGGGGTTTAGATTCGGAAGTATATGTGTGCACTTAGGACCTAGCTACTATGGGGCCAAATATCGGACCTACACATTCATCACACCATCTTTTGTGAGATTGAACAACAGTATTACACTTCTCGTTGTACCTGAGGTTGTCTCCTTTGTCAAGTTTTGGCGATAAAAATCGTACCATTATTAATTAACTCTAAGGTACCATATTAAAGTGTTCACATGGAATGTCATGTTAGCTGACCCTGTAGCTCATATATATTGTACGGGTATGTTGACTACGTTTAGCACGATGAAATTATTGAGAATTGATACTTTCGTATGTAACAAGCTTTATAATATAGGTTGCATGAAGAAAGCTGTGAAAAGTCAAAAGTTTCTCGATCAACACTTCGCGGGTGCAAAAATAAAATAAGGATAGACAACTTTAGGATAGACTTTATTGCATAAGCGTCACTCGGAGTACCTAGTCAAGTTTAAAGATTTGATTCTTTCAATTTCCAAAGAAAAATTATGGCTGTTCCGCCATTAAAGAGGGATGCTTGTCATTTTCAAAATTTATATTTGCCACTAAAGAGTTTAATCTTTTACTGATAATTCTAATTAACCGAAGCATCCAGATTGCATTGATCCTTCCGGAGATTACAGCAGGCAAATTTACTGAATCAGGAGAGATTGTTATTAGCATATATTATTTATAAATATATAAGTTGCTAAGGTCAAGCTAAAGCATGATTACAACGTAGAATACCAATTATACCATCTTCGGCCCACAAATTCATTGAAGCTAGCTTTAAGGTATTCAATTTTTTTAAAAGATTTCAACTCTCTAGTCTTGCATTTATAGCAATCCATAGTTAAATTCGACCTCATCACGAGCTCCTTGATTTTTCACTTGTCTTCGTCCATATCTTGCATCACGTTTATGGCATGACTAAGATGTATCGTTATCCCATTTGCGACCATCATTTGCTGTTAAAATAGGAGCCTACCAATTGAAATTAGGGTAGTAACAAATTAAAGGCTATATTAAATACTGAACAGAGTAAAACATGCAGGGTTGAAATTCTAGCTTATGATGGGAGCCTACCTATTTAATACTCCCTCCGTCCCTAAAATATCGATCACTTAAACTTCGCACGCTTATTAAGGATTTAGGTTATGTATTGTGTTTTTTTTTTTTTCCATTTTTTCCTTTAGAGAGAAGGGGGAAGAGAGTGGGCCATGAAAAATAATATTGATTGGTAGAGAGTTAAATGTGGAGAGAGAAACATAATAAAAAAGTGTAAAGTAGTGGGTTAGGAGAGAGAAAATGAAATTGGTAGAGACTTAAATGTGAAAAGAGAAATATAATTAAAAAAAGGTAAATATGTAAACATACATAGAATCTTTCTTAATTTGAAAGTAATCAATTTTTGTGGGAAGACCCAAAAAAGAAAGATGATCAATTATTAAGGGACCCAAAAAAGAAAGATGATCAATTATTAAGGGACGGAGGGAGTAACTAAGATTAGTTTAAAATTGACATTATTTTTAATTGAACATATTGGCGCGGTTCTGTTCGGTTTTAGACGGTTAAAACCCAAATAGAACCAATCAAACCGTACATTGGTATGGAAAGAAAAAAAAATTGTTATTTTTTTTTAAACTGATTTCTGATTGGCCAGTTTGATATGTTCGGTTTAACCGGTTGGAGTGGTTTGAACGGTTTAACCCCTAGATCACACCATCTTTTGTGAGATTGAACAACAGTACTGCACTTAAACCAATCCACTAGTTGGCAAGCAAGATTGCCGCTCGTTGTACCTGAGGTTGTGATGTTTGAAAAGTTTTGACGATAAAAATACTACCGCTCTTAATTAACTTTATGTCTAAGCTACGATAGCAATTCTAAAGTGTTCACATTGAACGTTATCTTAGGTGACGTTGTAGCTCATATATAATTTACGTGTATGTTGACTACGTTTAGCAGGATCATTTGTCGAGAATTTATGCTTTTGTAATAAGCTTTAAAACGTACGAGTATTTTACATGACGGAAGCCATGAAAGATAAAAAGGTTCTCAATCAACACTTCACCGACAGCAAAAGTAAACAAGGACAAACCAACTTTAGGACAGAATTTACTGCGTAAGCGACTAAGCGTCACTCAGAATACCGAGTCAAGTTTAACGGATTAAATTCTTTGAATTCCCCTAGGAAAATTATGGCTGAGTTTCGCCATTAAAGAGGGATACTTGTCATTTTCAACGTGTATATTTGTCACTATAGAGTAATCTTTTATTGATAATTCTAGTAAACTGAAGCATCCAGATTAAAGTTATCCTTCCTGAGATTACAGCAGGCAAATTATGGAATCAAGAGATATTGTTATTAGAAGATACATAGATATATAAGTTGGTAACGTCAAGCTAAAGCATGATTATAACATAGAACGCCAATTACACCATCTTCGGCCACGAATTCGTGAAGCTAGGTACAATGTATTCAATTCTCTTCAAAGATTTGAATGCTCTAGCCCTACATTTAAAGCACTCCATCGTAAAATTTTGACCCCATCACGCCTCGAGTTATCACTTGTCTTTATTGGTATCTTGCATCACGTTTGAAGCATAATTAGAAACTACGACAGGCCAACCTTGTAGGACCAAGCACCAACTGGTCCAGTTTCAGCAAACAAAAGTATTGGCGATTAGGATCATTAGGATACAATTGTCGTTAAATAATGGTTTTGGACATTGTTTGTGAGATAATGCCCGAGTCCCACTTATACGTCTTCAGTAGCGAACTTTACTGATATAAGTTTGGTGACAGAATAGTTTGATGCCATAGGCACCAAGTACCACTAAATGTTATAACCCCCGAGACACTTTCGTTGACAATAACATTGCCCGTTAATGACAACTCTGGTTATTATCACTTTGAAACTTATCTTCAAGCAGCAACTTTGTCATTTGTGACCTTTTTTATATAATCAGATCAGAAATACGGGGCCATGACCTCAGAGATTATCGCGTTACAAAAACCAACCTAAAACATAAAATACAAATAAACAAAATCTAGAAATATATACCATTTATGACTCTTGACATAACATGTGGCAAACTATAAGAAGTATTTGATCCAAATGCGACCAAACCGTCTTAGTGGTAGTTTTTTCGCGTCAAAGTTATAAGAACGTTGGCCTTCATTCTTTATCTTGATTTCTCACATCCTCGTTTATAAATAAGAAACACGTTAGATATTTGAGCATAGTCATTTTAAGTTATCCTTCCCGAGCCTCTCTAGATATAAATATAGTAATTTAAACAAAGATTACTAAGAATGTGTAGCACGTCCCAAGCAGCGACCTTGCTCTGAATCACCGCTCTCGCTCCAATTTTTCTCTATGCTCTTATGTGTAAATTTATCGGTCAACTTAGCCCGCTGTACCGTTCCCGTTGCCGTCCCGCCATAGCTCCCAACCAAGGACTCAGTCCTATATATCTATGTTAGAGAGATTTCAAACCATTAGCTAGCTGGCTAGTTGCGGCTGACTAGTCAGTTGCCCCATCGTTACGTCGTTGGCAGGCTGGTACACATAATGGCGTTGGTCCAGGTACGTATATATCTTCCCCCTTGGTCACCAATCCATAAATGGGCTGCCCATTCTGGCATCCAGATGTACACCAATTAAGAAATGAAGAAATGCATCGGTTGAATTCTGGTGTGTATATTCACCAACAAAGGAATGGCAAAGTAGATGACACAGTAGCAGCTTAGCCATCAACTATGGCAAAGCCCAGTGCCACCGCTGTAACATGCACAGGTAAATTTAGCTCTCTGTATCTTTCTAGCAGGATTACACTTCTATAGGAGAGAACAGCGTCTCTTTTATAGGAGAAATGAGAGTTCTTGCAGTGCGCTTTTAGATTGTGAGAGTAGCATCATCGTTTTCCTCCAAGTAGCTGAATTTCATGAGCATTACGACATTATCTACCATTTGGTTCAATATGCAAGTGTTTAGCTTGTAAACTAGACGGTCAAAAATTTTATTCAAAACAAAGCGTCTGCCCAACTGTAAAAATTTGAAAAAGAAAAAAGAAATTGCTTAGATTTCAATTTGCTTCTTACCCTCAAATGAAATGTGAATAACGTGTTCTTGCTCTTTACAAGAAGAGGCGCTTCTAGTCCCGTTGGGGCTTGAAAAAATCGTCTTCTCCGCTGTATCTCTAGAGTCAAAATTACTGAACTCAATCACTTGCTACTATTACTCTTCACTTTTCTGCTGAGATTTATCCTGTATAAGTATTTAAATTGAAGCAACGATCGATTCCTTGGTCTCATCGAAGCGCCTGCTGATGATATGAACCCACAACATGAGTGGAGTCTATGCATAAACACACGAAGCTTAGTGTCCTTAGATTGCAAAATTTGGTTTGTCCATGCAAGCAAACAAATTAGCGCAAATAAAGTGAACAAGCCAACTGAAGGTTCTTAACGTCCTAACTAGAATAGAATCTTGAGATCCTGTATGTAGAAAAAGACCCCGGATCTCAGCATGCGAAGAGCCAATTAGCTCTTCCAACGAGTACTTTTTATAACTGAGAATTCGGTCCATATTTGTGCCTGCAGCCGCGGTGGTTTGGAAATCGGGGGAGCCAGTGAAGGTGGAACAGATACAAGTTGATCCGCCGAAAGCTTCAGAAGTTCGGATTAAGATGATATGTGCCAGTCTCTGCCACACCGACATCCTTTGCTGCAACGGCCTTCCAGTCGTTAGTACCTCCCTCTTGCTCCATTTTCCCAAAGTTATTTCTCTGTTCTATTTTCTATTGAATGCACATGGTACATTCTGTATAAACTCAAATATATTCTTTCTTTTTGTTGACCAGCCATTGTTCCCTCGGATTCCTGGACATGAAGGTGTTGGGTAAGTCTCATTGTCCCCCTAAATGGTCTCCTTCAAGGACAATCTTAGCCTGAATAAAAATGTTCCATAGTTGGTGTATACTAACTACCAAGTGATGATTTCGCTGTTATTTGTTCTATCATCTGATCAGTGTCACTAGAAATATTTCGCAATCATTTCCATCCTTACTTGTGACAAACCCCAAAAAACCTGACAAATTTCCGGAATGCAGCACGGTGGAGAGCGTGGGCGAAAACGTAAGGGGTTTGAAAGAAGGAGATGTTGTGATGCCGTTATACCTCGGGGAATGTGGAGGATGCCTGAATTGCAAGTCTGGAAAGACAAACCTTTGCCATGCATACCCTCTAAATTTCAATGGCCTAATGCCCGACGGCACCTCAAGAATGTCTGTGGGAGGCGAAAAGATTTACCACCATTTTAGCTGCTCCACATGGTCCGAGTACGTTGTCATCGATTCAAACTACGTCGTCAAGGTTGATCCGAGGATGGCGCTCCCGCATGCTAGCTTCCTTGCTTGTGGCTTCACCACTGGTTATGGGGCAGCATGGAGGGAAGTGGACGTCAAAAAGGGTTCAACCGTCGCTGTTCTTGGTCTGGGTGCCGTTGGACTCGGGGTACGTATATAATTTAGTATTTTCACGTGTAGACCCCAAAATAGAAGTTCTTGGTTTTGGCACTGTTAAAATTATACTATAAAAAGTATCACTACAGGTCGTTAATGACAAAAGTGGAGCGTAATTGGAGGAAAGTAAATTGGTGCCATTGTCAATCTGGAAGAATTCATTCTCCAACTTCACTTGCAGTTAGGGAATAACGTTGTGGTTCACTTCACCAAATACAAAAGTTGTTTCCAGTTCTATGGTCAAGCTTTTGTTATGATCGTTCCCATTTCACAATTACGTTATGTGTAAGCGCGCAATGATTGATTGCAGGTAGTAGAAGGAGCTCGGGTGCAAGGAGCGGCTAGAATCATTGGGGTCGACCTGAACGATCTGAAACGCGAAAAAGGGGAGGCCTTTGGAATGACCGAGTTCATAAACCCGAAGAACTCTGCTGGTAAATCTGTTTCGGACTTATTGAAGGAAGCAACCGGAGGACTTGGCGTGGACTACTGCTTTGAGTGCACCGGGGTGGTGCCCTTGCTCGATGAGGCCATTGAAGCCAGCAAAGTGGTACGCATTTTCTGCACATACTTAACACATTTTCTAAGCAATTAGAACTAAATTGTGCCTTAATTCCATCTTCTATCTGTACCCTTATGTTGGTGCTGGTGGTGTTACATAATCAGGGACTCGGGACCGTGGTGTTGATCGGTGCAGGACTTGAAACAAGCGGAAATATTAAATTAATTCCGCTCTTGTGTGGGAGAACTCTCAAGGGTTCCATTTACGGCGGAGTTAGACCTCAATCAGACCTTCCGACTATAATTGACAAGTGTATAAACAAGGTATTTTTCTGACTCTTAATTTTTTTGACCCTTTAAAAGTATAAAATATTGTATCATCCCGAGCATTTAAGAGTAAATTCATTTTTTTCCCTTTTGACACGTACTTTAAAGTTTTCAAGAATGTCCTTGCTGGATCTCTCGTTCAAAAAGAAAAAAAAAAAAAGCAATTTATACCACTGAAATTGTTCATAATTTTAGCATTTGAAGCAAACAATATTATATGTTATACATAAAAATATTTGAACTAAAAAGCTATTGAAATTTTGTTACAGGAGATCCAACTAGACGAGCTTTTGACTCACGAAGTCTCCATCCATGAAATAAACAAAGCATTTGGTCTGTTGAAGCAGCCGGACTGTGTCAAAGTCCTCATCAAGTTTTGACTAAACTAAGCAAAAAGCTATCGTACTTGTTGCTTCTGTAATAAATGTTTCCCTTTGTAATAAGAAGGTTCTCGAATGTCAAAGGTTGGTGTGTCAAAGCAATATGTATTTTATGGTGGTGGCATATAAATGGTCCATTATTGCACGAGAGTTGATCAATTGATACTGCACGTGAGTTGATCAACGCTATCTGTCCGTCCGTCCATCTCGTATGGACGGGTCAGATCTCTTTTTTTTTGCACAAAATTTATTTTTTGTCATATTATGCTGTGAATCCCTCCGACTCATTGAATCCTTCCGAGACATTTTGGTCAACGCTTATTGGGTTTGATTTAGGTTCAATTTTATGATGGTCAAACTTATTTGAAGAACGTAACTATTCAAACCAGTCTACAAAAGCTAAAGAAATACAAAGAGACGGAAATTTTTTTGCTACATAGTGGTTTTGAAATTTGATTTGAATTTAATCTAAAATCTGCCTTTGAGAACCAATCAAACGGGCTCTTAAGTACCCAAGCTAAGCAGAACCATTCTCCTAACTACCCCATTGTTGCTTTATTTAGCAGTAGAAGAATTCTGGAACGGTGGAACTCAATCTTTTCTTACTTAGATCAGCAAGTAATCACTATATGGTATAACTCAAGCCATGAAACAAGTGGTCGGGTTCAAGAGTCGGTGTTGAACATGGCATGCCAAGCATAGCCATTTCCTTTTAGTTCAAGTGAATCGTTGCCAAAATTATCTTTAGTGACAAAAGTAAAGTTTTTCAACGTGTATTATCACGACAACACATAATTATCACGACAACACATAATATCACAACCTTTGAACCTCCATTGCTATTGTCTTGGACTTGGAGTAAAACTGTGAAGCTCAGGAGTAGGATACAGCAACATGCATGGCATATTATAGGGAATAGCAACAACAACAAAAACCTAGTTGTGGTATGACTATTGGATGCCCTATGGAAACCTCAATGCATAGTTAGGAAGTAGAATCATATATGATTCTGATTTAAGGAAAGAGAGCAAGTCCAGTGAGATCATAGATGAAACAGCTGGAAGCTCCCTCAAGCTAGATGTCATGCACTCAGAACATAGCAAATGATCTCTCCAGTTTGCAGCCTCAGGTGGACAAAGAAGACCAAGTGATATGGAAGTTAACCCAAAACACAAAATTCTGTGTGAACTCTGCATGGCACCAAATCAGAACACAAAATGCTGCAGTGCCTTGGTGGAAGCTCATTTGGTTCGGTGGGAATATACCCAAATATGCAGTTATTTTCTGGATGTTGTGCAAAGGTTGATTGAGGACTACAGATAAATTGATAAAATGGAATTCTCTAGCTGATGAAAGTTGTGTTTTCTACAACCGAAAGGAGACTGAAAATCACTTAGTCTGGAAATGCTCATATACAAGTAGTGTGTGGAAGTTAATCCTGAAAAAGCTGCTAATACAGAGTCAGTGGCAATCATGGAATCAGTTTTTATGCTATGCAGCCAATAAATTTTGAAGCAAGAGTTTTCATGCAAAACTTTGCAAATCAAGTGTTGATGTGACCATAGTTATTAAAGGTGCAGGCGCTCCTAAAGCGCAAAGGGTCCCTGGAGCCTTGGCGCTGGGCACAGATGCATGCTTTTTCGAATTGAGACGTAAAACAAAAATAAATAAATATTAGTACATTAAATCAGTAAAATCACGTACAAGAATTCAGAACAAGCCAATTTAACAAATTTTCAACACTAGAAAAAGTTTCAAATCCAATTAATCCTGAGTGAATATGACATCATCATCCTTATTATCGGTAAGAGTTAGGGCAATAATGTTTTCCTCAAAAATGACTCGTAGGCTCCAAGTCTGATAGAGATTCTTTCTCAATTTCATCATCTTTGTCTACAAGCTAAAGTGAAGAACTAGATTTACTTAAAAGATAGTAACAATTAGGGACGGGACGCTAGCACAATGAACGACAATAAGAGAATCGATTGATTTGAGATTTTTTTTTTAGTTTATATATATTGATTTATTATGTTATGAAACAAATAATTAAAAATAATGAAAGATTGAGATGATGCCACAATGAAAAAATAAAGAATAGATTTTTTCAGCTTTTTTTTGTGCCTCCACCACCGCCTGGACCCCTGCAAGCCTTGGCGGTGCCTTTTTGAAGAGGCTATGCCTAGCCCTAAGCGCATGCGCGCCTTTGATGACACTAGTTATGACTGTATATATGATATGGTCTGAGAGAAACTTGAGGGTTTTTGAGCAACAACACAGGTCCACTGATGCTGTGATCCTACAGATTCAACAATGGAGATAATGGTGTGTTCATAGTCGGAAGAAAGTCTCTGGACATAGTACTAATAGAAGGTTGTGCACTGGCTTGGGCATTCATGAAGGAATCTTAATGTCTTGATTAGATCATTAGTTTGATTCTTTTGATAAGTCTGCAAGTACAAGGACAAGGTGATGTAAGGTAGAGGATGCACTTGTCACTCTAAATTCCTTGATTTACTAATACAATTTGATCTTTCACCCAAAAAAAATCACCAACGTTGAACATAAGAGTGCTAAACCCCATTTCTGCACGCACCACACCAATCCACTAAAGGACTATATAGGAAATGCATCATACAAGCTTATGTGGAGAAGCAAGCCAAAGCCCCATAGTCAATCCAAATTCCAACACCAGGGGACTTCTCCATAGATGAAGTATAACACAAGCACCATGTGAACAGTATGATGCAACAAGAAAATCCCTCACACTACCAGGACCCTTGATGTTATGTGAAGCTGCATTCTTTTTATTTTGCGCTACTGGAACGTTTTGGCTACTAATTATCATAAACGTGATCAGAATAAAATAGTACGTGTTCGATGCAACGCTCACCATCCCCATTTTTGTGCAGTAGAACTCCAGGAAAAGCAGCACCAAACCCGCTAATATCTGCAAATAGATGGGTTACTTGAGAACACCTAGAAAGTAACGTGGATTTGAAAGCAATGTTCAGCTTTGGGAATTTCCCCGAAAAGACATCGTCGTAATGTAATTCACGGGAACGTCGATGTCGTCATGCTTCCACAAACCTTAGCAACACACCTACGTCCAATGTAATAGCATAACAACTCCACTCGCGCTATAATATTAACAATCAACGTAACCAGGAAAGTTTAAATCTTACTATCAACGATTCAGCGGTAGAGAGCTAGTCTCCAAAATTATTATTATTGACAAAAGGGCAGAGCAGTTAACTGTTACACAAAATGAGGCATGAAATCACGTTGCGGCTCAGGTTTACCCGAGCAATCTATTCTCTCTGCACGTGCGTTTACAGATTGTATGTCCTACAGCTGCCTACATAATTAGGATTAATCAGAAAGTGCCTCTCTTTGGGGAGGTCGAAAGTCAACCCCAAAACAAAGGATTGATTACAATCTTGCAGATGCCAGCGCGATATCCCAGAGACATCTTTCGGGAGGTCGAAAGTCAACCCCAAAAAAAAAGGATTAATTACAGATCTTCCAGATGCCAGCACGATATCCCAAAGACATCAGTGCCATCTCCCACAGCATGTTAGGAATGCTTAATAGGTTCACCTTTGATCCAGGAATTTCGGACCAGTTCACAGATATTTCGATTATGGGGATGCGAAACCATTTGCATAAGTAGACTAACTCCACATCAAAGCACCACCTGCACAAAGTCCATGCTGCTAAATTAGTTTATTTATCTCAAAGCACATTCTGTCCCTCGTTACAATTCTTTAAGATATAAGGGGAAAAAAGAACAGGCCAAACTTTAGAGTTAATAATTTCTCCATATTATCAAATATAGACCCACTTAGACTAGCTGTTTTAATTGATAAATTGCCTTTGAAAAAAGGGGAAATCAGGTCACCAGGGCATTGCCTAGGATATCCAATCTCCGGGAATGACTAACGAGGCCTACATAGCAGGGGTCGTCATATTCCATACTTCAGTTCATTCTTGCGGAATACCACCAAATGTGTAGATCAATGTTAATCACTGATTTGCCTATTATAACTTAGAAAGAAACTTCCTCCAACTATGATCATTCATAGTTAATACACTTTCTGTGTCTCTGATACCCAGCTACACAAGATATCACAATGGCCCTCAGAAATTATTTTATAATTATAGGGTTAATATTTTTTTTAATAATTATTTTGATAAGTTAAAACTATAGCGTTAATTAAACCACCAATGCCTAAGGTTAACCATTCTTTGGCATCATAAATGTCTCATAACTCTTTTGGAAAATATTAGTTAGCATGGAATCTTTTGTTCAAGCGTTAAAACATTATATTGACACAAACGCCCACAAGCCCACCCCTCACAAACACGCACACACACAAAGGAAAGGACCATCTACAACCAGTCGAACGAAGTGCATTTCACTTCACAGCCACTCCATGCTATCTTCCTCCTTCCCTTAGTACCTTCACCCACTCTGTTGGAAGATACATTCTGAAACGTTGTACACCTCTCTTTTGATTCACAAAATATACCAAATTATTCTTCAGTAGTGGATTATGGATTACTACATCAATATTCAAATTCCCAAAATAAAGAATTAATAGTAGATGATAATCCATACCCAATGAATTTCTAGAAAATACTAACTCGGTCATGCCTAATTTCTTTTATCATCTACAAAAATTGCAATCATTTTCTAAAGCACCTCAGGTACATTTTAGTTTCATCTCTATCTACTGCCACTTATAAATTTTTGCTGTCGCACATGTTCTCATCGTGCTGATTACTGGGTCGATGTAGTCTTAAACTCTAATGATCGTACAAGCTTGCTATCTGATCATAATATGCTACCTTAAGCTACGGATTCTAGCTTGGCAGATATTGCTCGAAATAGGGTTGGGTACACCTTAGTATCCTGAAACTACCCAAAAAAGTCACTTTGGTACTCACATGTTGAAGTTCCACCTTCAAAGTTCGAAGCTCTATTTACGTAAACGCTTCAGTACCCTGACTAAGCTTTGGTCACTAGCACCAAAATTTTTAAAAGAGTCACTAATTAGCAACAATTTCAGAGTGTTGCACTGTTGCGAGAAGTCATTTACCATAAACTTGGTACCGAAAGACTGCACTGCTTTGGGCCCAGAAGCGAAGGTTCCAGCGGAACTGCTTCTCCTCATTTTATCCGTGCCCGTTCAGCATGTGCTTGGCACGCCATTGGCGCTTTGCTCTCTAAAATTGATTAAACGAAGTTTTATGGCCGCTATGACTGAAAAAGTGAACATTAAGGTGCAAAAGTGAGATACTTGGGTACATACTTTCAGCGTGCTAAATGTCCTCACCCCTAAAAATATCACTCCCAGATATTTTGAGCATAAATTGCTTCCCAACCTAGCTCGGCCATATCTCCATAGATTTTGGAAAACTTAAAAAAAAAAAAACTGTTCTTTATGCCAAATGTTGCTCTTTTGTTTCTTCTTAAGCACATTTGAAGAGTATTCCAGCCATCTTCCCACCCCTATTTTTCTTCAACTCCATATCACCAGCAAATATCAGCTTGCTGATACCTTTTGTAATTCAGATGTTGTGTTGTGAGCAGCATACTAAGATGTTAAAGTAGTATCAGCCTTCAAGCATCTGCTAAAGAAGGGTGCATACTACAAGTTCTTTGGATAACAAACAAAAGCTTCTGTTCTAAACCTTTATACAGCAGAGACCATAACCAAAATTGGTTACTTCAAAATGGCACATGAGGTAACAGAATATTGTGATATTCTAGGCGCACAGTCAAATCAACATGAGAAGAAAATTGTCATCTCCTAGTTCAAAAGCATCGCATGACGAAGCAGGCCATTTGATTATTTTCAATTAAAAAATTGTTACCTTTTAAGACGAATGTTAGTGAAAAGCTTCCGTGCAGCTGCTCTAGTAAACATTTTGAAACCACACTGAGAGAAATGAAAAAGGTCATAAAAGAACGTAAGAAGCTACAAGTAAATTGACCTAGAATGCAAGATGGGAAAAAAAGAAATTACCTGTGTATCTCGAATTCCACGACCAGCAGCTAAGAGAACCACAATGTGGAAGCCCTTCATCAGAAAATTTCGATACCACTTCCTCTGAAACATAAGGTGAACTAACTCTACTAAGACCAAATAATATATGAGAAAACAACCAAAATAAAGAATCAATGCAGGAAACACTTAGCATCAGCACTGAACTGTAGCTAAAGCCTTCTTCTCAAGATGTGCGCGAGAACCAAAAGCCACTATTGGGATGTCAGAAATTCTAAGACTTGAATCACTAGTTGCTGAATCTCCAAAATTATGTTCCTTTCTAGCAACTGCATGAATCTAACAGGCAAAAACATTAGGTCCTCTGCAGAAACTTTTCTGATATCTTGAACCAAGTATTTCATTAAACTGCATGTTTTTCCATATGATTAACCTGTATAGAAATAACGATGACCGACACCAACCTGATTTTCCAGCTTTTCTAGGTCATCAACTTTGGTTGCACCATCAGCATCGAGCATCAGAAGTAATTCACCACGTGAGTGAAGCATCCCCTGTTTAACAATGCTTTCGCAGAAGCAAAGAGCTTCAATTAATTGAAAGAAAAGTAAGAGACTAAATAGGCCAAACAACTCAAAAGCCAAGATTGGACTCACTTTTCTTATGGCCTCTCCCTTGCCATGATTTCTACCTAGAAGAATTACCCGCACATTGTCTACAGTATATTTCCGCACAAAGTCAAAAGCTACTCGCTTTGTACCATCAGCACTTCCATCATCCACAATCACCACCTGTTCAAGAACTCATTAATTTGTTAAGACAGGTATATCAGATAAAGAATGATAATAACAGGGTCTCTTCTTGATCCGCCGTGGGTCCCGTGCCCCCCCCCCCCCCCCCCAAAGAAAGCACAATATTTTTGGAAATTAATTAACATAACTTAATTTGTTGCTTTCAAAACCAAAAGCACAATATTTTGGAAGGAAATCCGTGGTAACCTGCGGTGTCCAAATAGGAATTCCCGGAAATGCTATCTCCGCTGTCGGACACTGTGTCTGTGTCTGTGATACTTATATTCTATCCCTCCTAATGTGGCCGGCTATGTTATCACGAACACTTCACTTTGGGTGAAGGGGCTCAGTCGACTATGACCTGACGTGGGAACCGGTATGGGATCCGTGTTAGCGTCGTCGTTTGCCAAATGGACACACCACATTGACGCGGAAACCGGTATGGGCTAGAAAAGCCTTTAATCGCGTGGGAGGTTAACCACTTGTTTCTTTTTAGTGAGCGTCCACTCATTTCTTTTTTCTTTCTTTCTTTAGTGAAAAATACCATTTTTAACCCCAAGTTTCATACATATATCGTATACAACTCAAACTAAGTACAAATCTTCAGAGTCACCCGTATAAAATTCATAATATTAGATGTATATCCTTAATATTCACATTACAATCCTTCAGTTCAGACGTGTCCCAGTGTCTGTGTCCTAATACGGATCCGTGTCCTTGTATCTTTTCCTCCTTATGCATGTTTGATCCAAGATAACCAGAGATATCTTTCTTCAATACTTGTTGACTATCCATATTAACTTTCTCGTAGGACCTCCAACGAAACTTGAAGCCAAGTAATCTTGTCTTAGTCCTGCTTAATTTTTTTCTGTGGGACTTCATCAATTAAAACTTACCATCCCTAGAAACATAACATGCTTGAGTATTCTTAGCAAGCTCGTCAATTAGTAGATGTGGGCTACTGACCCTTAGTCCCTAAATCTAGTCCAATTGTAATTAAAAACTTCCTAGTCATTCCATCAATTGTTCTCACACTAGTAGCTGCTAACTCGTACATATCTTTAATCACATCAACATACTTCGTAGGCACTTCTTTCTTTTATAGAGCCAACCACGTAACTTTTGTTGGTACCTTATCGTGCTGCTTTTTCCAAATTTACAAACGTGTCTAAATTGGTCCACCAATTGCCTACTCACGGAATTACCTTACATAGTGGATATCAGAGGCATGAAACTAAGTTCCTTCTTAGTCTATGTCCAATTACACTTTGTCCTAAAGCTTGATCCCTCTAGTCATCTCCTTTATTCTTCCCCATAGGTATCGAAGTGCTTTTCCTCCACTCCTTGGAGTATTTTATGAAGTTCAAATCTTGTCAAGCAACTTACTTATCCAATCTATGGCCACGTTGCTCAAGCTTCTCCAAACTGCAATAGGAATATTACGATCACACAGATCTATACTGAGAAAATACTACGATCACACAACACTCCAGAAGCATACCTCCACTTTAATCGACCTAATCTTAGTCTATGGGAAAGATCCTCACCAATGCATTATTAATACAAAGTACCTTACGTACTTGTTGCTCATCCATATTTACTTCACCCTCAGACCCCAGTTAGTTTTACCACAATAACTCTTACCTTGACATTTACTCCTTCACTAGTCTCAGTAATCGCACTAGTCTCAGTAATCGCACTGTAATCCGCCATTAATCATACACGATGGGACCTCATCCCAAATACAATTAATAAGCTTGGGCTCAGCAATGATTCTCGATGAAGTCCAATAGTAATTCAGACTCACTAGTCATAGTTAATTCACCATTTAACTTTCCTTGGCAGTTGGCACCCTAATTTATACTTAGTAGCCCAGCTTTAACCAAGTCGACAGAGGTCCACAGAAGCGTCTAAAATGGAGGTACACAATTATAATTTCTCTTATTTTTAGGTTTGTCGTGGGGGAACATCCTATTCTCGTCTTTGTACGCTTTAAAAAGAAATTCAAACCACTGTTTTATCCATTTCCAGCAGAAACACTTCATAATGTTTCTCGAGATGGGGCAAAAAACTGCAAATGAACATCAACTCAGATTGAATCACCACATAAACACTAAGGAGTCAATCACTGTTATAAATGGTTACACTTCCCTTAGAACAAGCTAAGACTTTTTTAGGTCCTAGAAAAATGTTTTAACGCGTATCATTATATAAGAAAAGAAAGGCCACACAAACGGGGACAAACCTACGTACACAAGGGGTGTGAAAAATGAGAAACCGGACAGAGAGGTCAACCCCTCACCGAGCCAACAAAAAAATAGTTACACTGCAGCTCCAAGGCTTTTTCACAAAATCTACGACACATCTACGGCTGGGAAATCCTCCGCAAGGGGTATACAACTCGAGAAGCGAACAGAGTTCAACCCCTCACTGGGTCAACAAAAAAAAACTTGCAACGCAGCTCCAAGGCAAAAGTCATCCACAAGATCTACAAAATCCAGATCTATAGCTCCTTAAGCTAGAAAAATAGCACCCTCAAATTCTAAAATTACACATGTAAATCTGTTTCTTCAAATTGACAAGCTTTAACGCTTAGATATCCCCTAGACCTTATATTTAATACACATCCTCACTCCAAACTCTAATTTGCTGATGCATGCACAATATGAATTGTCATATCTGGCTAAAGCTAATTCTATAGAAATTTATACAATGAACCCATTTACCCAAAAAAAAAAAGGGAAAAAAGTTCAAACCTTGGTAGCAGGAAACTCCTAATATGGTGACACTTCTCTCTCGGAAACTCGCTTTTATGATTCCAAGTTAGGAGCTCCGTGGGATCTCGTCCCAAGCTAATATGGGAACTCGATCCCATCAGCTGGACAGAGATGCATGGAACAAGAGAGAGTACCTGAAAATCAAGCCAGCCCACCCTCCCTCCCTCCAAACTATAATAAACAAATGGTAATACTCTTTACACATTTATTTATTCAAGCCGCTCCCAACCCTAGATTCTTTTAGGTGCTTACGCTCGCCCGCGCCGGCGCCCGCCCCCGCTTTGTGCAACTAAGGTTCAAACAATGAACTACTAATATGTACAAGGACTATGAAAATACAGCGAGGCCGATAAACGAGTTTAAAGCATGCAGGAAACTGCATATAAATGAAAGTAAAACAATACTCGGTCCCAAAAAAAGGGGAACTAGAAGTCTATAAATAGTACCTCATAAGTGAATGACTGGTCCTTGGCAGCACGTTGTTGAAGATAACTACAAAATACAGATCCCAAGAATGATAGCTTTTATCAAGTACAGTTTTTGTATAATGAATAATAAAGCGCTCACTAATCATATCTCAAAGTAAAATCAGGCATTTCTACATAAAGCATATTTAAAATGGCATATCCCTAGAGACTAAGGTGCGTGTTCATTAATGACATCGAACTCTGATAATAAGCATGCGCTGTCCAAATTGGTTTATAATCAGCTGCACATTAGGAAGATAAATCCAAATTGACCCAGCGCCACTCTATAAAAGCCAAAGTTAACATATCAAAATACGAATATGACTAGTCTGATCCATAATCTGGTTTCTGCTCTTTACAAGCCACGATTTAAAGAGCGAATAACCTATTGATCAGACAATAATCAGATTGAGCAGCCTGCAACCCCTGGTTTCTTTTCAGGCCAAGTTTTAACAATTTGGATGAACATACTCCCTTTAGCAAATTAAGTAAGAACTTTGGCAAAAATCGGCAACCGATAAAAATGTTTGTTATTGTATGCATTTGTAACTTTATAAAAGAGCAGGATCTTAAAATTGCTCCCACTAACAGGCATTATCCTCTATAACCCCAGATAGTAAAAAACTGGGCTACATTTGCCAGAAACATTCGTCCAACTTTTTTGCCCTGCCCAAATGTGCCACGTTAGTGAAATCAGACCATGTATACTGCTACGAGTGCATCATACTTACATCACCCAATTAAGTTTAAGCAAAAAAGGAAACAGGTCCCATTTATTTCTTGAAACTGAAGCAGTAACAGAAAATACTACCCAGAGACTCTTAAATCCTACGAAAAAAAATGAAAAAAGAAGAGAGAAAAGTGGCAAGAGAACAATAAGCACAGTTTTAAGAATGGTCATAATTGATCAATGTGGGAAACCTGAAGTATTAGTCCACCAAAACCTTAAATACGAGAACGAAATTATTGATACACCATTAGTAACAGCTTAACTCACTTCATTGTCTCATCAAGAGCTCCAGGAAGCCTATGTTCTTCATTAAAGGCGGGAATGATCAATGACATGTACTTCTCAGCAGGCTCATAGATGTAAGGACATGGAACCTGAAAGAAATGCTTTCTACAGGGTAAGTACCTTCCTAAACATTAAAAAAGGCATCTTAAAGATGGTAAATAATGCCCATGCTCACGATACATTTCCTTGAGGATACGGCATCCTTCAATCCCATCAATTTGATTTAAAGCACACACCCTGCTTTACAGATTGCATCACCATAACACCTAAAACTGTTACTCACTGTATGCCTATGAATTCATCTTCAGAAAATCTTTATAAAGCTACAGATCAACTGATCCTATATAGCTTACCACCTCATTACGATTTTAAGAGTTTTACTAAGATAATTTTTAACATACTGATCTACCTATACATAACAAGCACCCAGAGCTGATTGACCTTGAAAGAACTTTATTGTTATAAGACAACATAGGACCATTCTCACGCACCTAATACTAGCCTGTTGGTGGAAGGGTAGCCTGTTTCTACTCCAGGCCAACCACTACTTCGCACCATTAAACGAGCAAGCACATCTTTAAGATGGCAGTATGCACGTTATTTAAGCATAACAAGCTCTCATCTCTTCTAACTCAGCTGAACTTAATTTCACCTCTATTTCAAAATCACGCATACAGTCAACGTAATCTACCTACCCGTCCATGTCAAGAGTATACAACTGCATTGATCAACTATATACTCATCAAACAGAAAAGTGATCATTTATAGCTGTACGTGTATAGAATCTGATGACGAGAGATACAGCAGTGAGTACCTGTTTCAAGGAATTAGGATCCTCGAAGATCGGGTGAGCTTCGGCGTGCCTAATTGGAGAGAGATTAAAGAACAGAATGCAAACATTAGATTGAGTTTAGAGAGAAATAGTATCTTGTCGGAATGAAATTAGGGTTTCTCGAGAGAGGGCGTGCCTGTGGTTGAATCTTCTTCGGAAAGTTTCGAATGCAACGACGGAAAGTGAGCCTAAGGCTGTGATTAGGGCTATTATCAGGATTAATTCCAGGATCGGCCATGCCCACTCCATAGTGGATTCTCAGCTTTTGTTGTCTATTTACTCCCCCTACCGTACTGCAAGTCTGCAACTAATTGAGGAACCAATTGCGCCAAAGGAAAATAACATCAGTTGAAGCCAAATGCAAAAAATTTTGGCTCCCGGCGAAGTCCAAAGAATCTTCCTCCCACTTTTCAAATGGTCACTAAATTTTTTTAGTGACATTTATTTTGTGAAGGTAAAAAATCTTGATAAGAATTGTCGTTAAAAGTGTTAGCAGAAAATTATTTAGCGATTATAGTATTAATTGTCACTATATATGCAAGATTAGAACAGGAGTCTTATAACTCGGATAACAGCCAAAGTTTGTTCAAGTCAAATTAGGAGTGGGATGGTCTAAATGGAACTAAATTTGAAAGAGTTATCGCGATACGTATGTAAATATAAATTTTATTATGTAAAATCTGTTAAAAAATTATAAATTTTTTAATGACAACATTTTATAAGATAAATTTGGAATTATAAATATTTGACATATATTTATAGGCAGTTATTTAAAGTTTGTGACTTTTAAAAAAAATTTAATACTGTCAATGTCATCATTTTAAGTCGATAGTAATGTAACATTAATGGTCATGTTACACCCAAAGGGCTATTCCCTTTATAAGCAGTATAGATGGATAAATTTTTGGCAAAGATATGAAATTAATTAAGTCAGATTCCAAACGAAAATAATAAATAACTTTTCATAAGTATTAAAAATATTTAAATTAACTGCAAAGACATTCTGGATCTTTAGAAACACAACTTCTTGGTCAGTGTAACCAAACACTTGTTTTCGTCCATGCGACGGGTGTGTAAAATGAAGTTAGCAATATGATAATTTTAATATATAAAAAACATGATTTTTAAGATGCATTTTAATGAACAACATTTTTTGGAATGTATTTCAACCTTTAAAAACTAAACATGTCCTAGTTTATGTGTGCAAAAATAAAGTTAATAACATTTTGTTTTTATACTTTTAAGCCATAACCATAAATTTATTTTCACTTCAATTTTTTGAATTAATTTCAATTTTTGAGAACCAAGCATGTCCTATAGGGTAGTTATTCGGTCTTTAAATATTACACTTTGTGTTACATGTAAAAGAACTTGTTTGGTGCCAAGTATCAATATTTTAAATAAATAGTTATGTAACACGAAAATGAGGGTTGACTTTATATAGTAGACCTGGCCAATGGGTTTGACACACTTGGTATGAAGTTAACACCCGGGAGGGTAGGGTTCGGAAGGAAATTTGCCAAAAAAAAATTGGGTGGCTCTGTCCCATTCACATACCCTACCGGGTTGTCTGAGTTGACTCGCGAGTAAGTGTATCATTGAGGTGTGGATTATGAATTTGTGAGCGTAAAGGGGGTGGCAAAAGATTTTACGACTATGAGGTGAGCTACAGTAGATTTTTGAGTGACTTTCTAGGCCAAAAGGACGGAGGTCTTGTCACTTCGTGGTCGTGTCGGCTGAGTCTGTGGTCTCAGGAGAGAATGGAAGGTGGAGGCGCAAAACTGCAGCGAATAGTGAAAAAGGATGCAGCGGGGAAGAGCTGCAACTGTGCTTGACAAAGTCAAGAAGTTGTGGTCTTGACGGCTGCAAGTATTTATGATTGTGATGGCAACAAGGATCGTGGAGTATGTGCGCCTGAACATGTGAGTCAGAGAAGGGAGAGGGGCAGCAGCCGGCGACAAAGAACTGAGGAGGAAATAGAAAGTGTCCCAAATCTTAAAACTAAAATGGCTAACTCCAAAGTAAAATGCTGAAAATTATATAAAATACTTACTTTCAGGTAAACCTGGGTAACCTACTAACATGTACCTGACTCTGACCAAACCGAGAATTAGGGGTCAGTTCTGAGACGAGTCAAATTCTAACAGGTCTTTAAGTTACATTGACATATTCATTTTTTTCTTTTTTCCTTTTTTTTTTATAGTGGGTCGTGTCAACCCGAGGCTATTGACATTTCTTTGCCAGGTCTAAAAAATTGTATAGATTGAATTCATAGCTTAAAGAAATTAGTTTAAATAACAGTTTAAAGCTGATTTTGAGAAGTAACTAACCTATTTTGCTTCAGGAAATCAATTTTTAACAATTTAAAGTGTTTAGAAATCGTAAATCAAAAGCCCGTCTAGCTCAGTTGGTAGAGCGCAAGGCTCTTAACCTTGTGGTCGTGGGTTCGAGCCCCACGGTGGGCGCGCTAACCTTTTTCCTCTTAACTCCTTGCTTTTTACAAAGGTTGGGCAAATGGTCGGCCCATTGCAGGATGACAACTTGGGCCGATGACCATGTTTGGGTGTACTTTTCCGCAATCCTTTCTGTTACATGTAACCAAGGCTTGTTTGCTGATACGCTCACAAGAACTAATGACTTCTAGGACATAATAACGTTCACACTTTTTTAATCGTTAAAAATAAACTTTTAGTGACAAATAAAGGAATAGCTTGGCATATTAGAGGCTAAAAATAGGCTCTCCTTAACTATTTAGTTCCCAATTTTGGTATGATGTTAGATATCTCATCTCTACATTTTCAACCAAAATTTATGTCGACAAACGAGCAACAAAGGGCCACGATAGACATTTTATCGATGGAGATTAGCTACGTAGGAAGCAGATGCTTGGTCCTTTAGCTTTGATGATCATGAGGTGGATGGAGTAGCTCACGCTCTTGCAGAGTTCTCACAAGGAGGTCCTTGTAGCAACTTACATTTTGATGTTGTTCCAACATCAAATGGAAAGAAAAATAACAATCGTTTTACTGTTTGGTTGGCTACATTAAATTCCGTCAAAAAAATTAAAATTGCCAAAAATCATAAAATAACCATCCTTTTATCGCCTTTCAGTAGTGTATTTTGAATATAACATCTACATACATCTTTGTTTTCGTTCTTCTTCACGGTTTCGACTTGATTGTTCTACTCTCATTTTCCATACTTTTTTCTTTTTTTTTTCCTAGGCTCGCAAGCCAAGTGATGGTTCTGACTTGGTCAGCCATGGCTGAATCAGCACAGTCGAAGCTCAATTTAGGGCTTATATGTGGGCAAAATGGCTCGGGAGAGAGAAAGAGGTGGATTAGTTTGGGGAATTGTAATTCTAATGAAGGGTAGTTATATCTCCAAAAATTTTTGCTCAACTTCAATTCCTTCGGAACCTATCTTATAAGCCATTGCGAGGAGGGAGGAGGCGATGGAATAAAATTTTGCCCTTTCCATCGGAAGGGAATGGGTCGAGAATGGCCATTACCCCCATCATTCGACCAACCTCTTATTGCACTGAAAATCGAGCGCTTCTTGAGGGTTAAAGAAAAACAGTTGCAAAACTTAAAATCTTTTGAAATTCCTCTTGATTAAAACTGGCTAAATGAAGCTAGGAAAATGTTACATGTTATGAATTGATGCTAAGAAAAGTGGATTCGTATCTATGTGGAGGTGCCACAAAGGCTGCAGTCCGAATTAGCTTCCAAGTATGCAAAATAGGAGACAACAAGGATGGAGTAAGGGCTAAGAGCAAGGTTCCCCAAACAGGCCGTGAGGGCTGGCAGCGCTGCACAGACAAGGCAAAGACGAATAGCGCTGGCGACCGACGATCCAAGCTAGGGTCAGCGTCAGTGGTGCAGCGTCAAGAGTCCGATGTCAGGGGTCCAAATGTGTTTCCCTCTCTAGAATTCTATAGAGAATGAGTTTTAGAGAGAGAAAGTGAAAATGATAAATGAGAGAGTTCTCCTTCTTGAAAATGAAATCCAAGGTCCCGTATTTATAGGGAAAAGTGTGCCGGTGTCATCAGCTGACACGTGTCACCCCTGGGAGTGACATGTCACCAAGGGGTTCATAAATACCGGTTCTCCATCGGGCGGCCGGTTCCCAAATTCGTACTGCCTTGCCCCATACAACATCTCTCTACTTTTCTGAGAAGACTGAAGACATCGTGACGGCATGATCAGAGTAAGCCCGTTGTGCCAGCCACCAATCCAAGCCCTTACTGAATCCCACAAGATACGTCAAGAGACGCGCAGAGAACTTGACAGCGGTGAGGGTTGCCCCTGTAGCCAACTGCCAGGCGGACTAGGGGTGATGCCCTTCGAGGACCTACACCTGTCCCGGAGTGACCCGGGGGTCATTGCCCTGGTGGTATCGACGATCAATGGTAACATGAGTGGACATGCTCGCAGATCCGTGCTCGGAGTCCATGGCGAGGGGTCCTCGTGCCGGAGCCCCCCGTGACTGTGACGGTGATGGCTTTAAGGTAGTGAGCCCATCCCGTGGCGGTGATAACTACAAGGTTATGAGTTTATCCCGCTACGAGGGGTCCTCGTGCCGGAGCCCCCCGTGGTTTGTGATGGCGATGGCTTAAAGGTTGTGAGCCCATCCCGTGGTTGCGATAACTATAAGGTTGTGAGTTCATCCCGTCCCGTGATTGTGATGGCGATGGCTTTAAGGTTGTGAGCCCATCCCGTGGCGGCGATGACTTTAAAGTTGTGAGTCCATCCCGCTACGAGGGGTCTTCGTGTCAAAGCCCCCCGTGATTGTGACAGCGATGGCTTTAAGGTTGTGAGTCCATCCCGCTGTGAGAGGTCCTCGTGTCAGAGTCCCCCGTGATTGTGACGGCGATGGCTTTAAGGTTATGAGCCCATCTCGTGGCGGCGATGATTTTAAAGTTGTGAGTCCATCCCGCTGCGAGGGGTCCTCGTGCCAGAGCCCCCCGTGATTGTGACGGTGATGGCTTTAAGGTTGTGAGCCCATCCCGTTGCGAGGGGTCCTCATGCCGGAGCCCTCTTTGATGGTGACGATGATGGCTCTAAGGTTATGAGCCTATCTCGTGGCGGCGATGACTTTAAGGTTATGAGTCCATCCCGCTGTGAGGGGTCCTCGTGTCGGAGCACTACGAGCAGAGCCCCCCGGAATGCTGCACACTCCGAATAGTGGGTCGAAGCATGTTCCACGTCCAAGGCGAGGGCATATGGTGTGGTGAATAAGTGTGATGCCTGGAGGCCTGTAACATGACTGTGGCGCATGGGCACGGTGACTACTGTCGCGAGACCATACCTGGTACCGGGGGCACATGTCATGGAAGTGGTGCATGAGCGCGGCGACGACTGTCGTGAGACCATACCTGGTGCCGAGGGGACATGTCATGGAAGTGGTGCACGGGGGTGGTGAAGTAAGTAAGGTGCCGAGGCCACTGTAGAGTGACAGAGAGCCAGGGGGCACGGCCGTATCAGCGGCGCGATGCACGGGCACGACGGAGTGAGTATGGTGCCAAGGGCACTGCCGTGTGATATGGAGCCAGGGGCGGGATTGTATTAGTGGCGCGGCGCATGGGCGCGGTGCAGTAAGTAAGGTTCCAAGGCCACTGTAGTGTGACAGGGAGCCAGGGGGCGCTACTGTATCAGTGGTGAGGCACATGGGCATGACAGAGTGAGTAAGGCACAGAGGGCACGTCTGTGTTAATGGCGTAACGCATGGGCGTGACGGTGTGCGGGCAACGGGGGTAGCGGAGTGACCTCCGGGAGACGGAGGTCACCGAGTGACGTCTGGGTGACGGGGGTCGCAGAACATCCAGGCGAATGGGGTCGCAGAGTGACGTCTGGGGGACGGGGTCGCAGAGTGACTTTCTGGCGACGGGGATCGCAGAGCGACTTTCAGGCGACAGGGTCACAGAGGGACGTCCGGGCGATGGGGGTCGGGGAGTGACGTCTGGGCGACGGGGGTCACGCAGTGACGTCCGGGCGACGAGGATAACGCAGTGACCTCCGGGCGACGGGGGTTGCGGAGTGACGTCTGGGCGACGGCGAGCGGCCCCGAGCTACGGTCGTCACGGTGACGAAGCGCGACCGCGAGCGATGGTCGTCGCAACTACTGCGGAGAGGGCCACAAGCGACGGTCGTCGCGAATACAGTGCGCGACTACGAGCCACGGTCATCGAGGTAACGGAGCACGGCCGAGAGCGACGGTCGTCGCAACTACGGCGGAGCGCGGCTGGGAGCGACGGTCGTCGCGACTATAGAAGAGCGTGGCGGCGAGCGATGGTCATCGGTTGTCAAGGTAGGTGGCCGACCCCCCTGGGTGGCCGACCCCCTTGAGGTGGAAGGCACGCCTTAGGTGTTTCACGAGCAATTCACATGACTTGAGTATGGTTGCTTTGACCTGCCTGTGATGGTTGAAAAGTTGACCGTTGAATGTGCCGACCTGTCATGAGAATTGGGACCTCCACTGGGCCTATAAGTGTAGCCAAGATAGGTTGGGAACATGAATAAACTCTAAAGGAGATAAATAAGTCTGTGACCAAACCTGTTATGCTGCAACAAAAGTTTCTAGTAACTAGGAGAAAAAAGTAACGAGGGTAAACATAATTGGGATCTTAACATGTGCTTATAAGGAGCTATGTAGTTTATATCTTTCCCGCCGCAGTTGACTACTTTAATAGTTGTTATCTTAATGGATATATGTCCATGATTTTTAAAAGATGGATTCGACAGGTCCAATGCAATTAGGTGGCTTAACGAGTGATGTTGGCTATTTGTTTGATTTGGATATTAATTAATTAAATTAATTAAATAACATATGAGCCTATTTAATTTTAGCATCTAGTACACTAATTATATATGGTGTACAAGAGACTTATAGATCCTAATTTCTTAACTTTTGAGGACGATTGAGATTTGACAAGTTTAGGATTGATCTCAATACTCTCTCTCTATAAATACCTCTTTTTTTTTTTTAAGCTAGGGCATCATAACTTTTTGGATACTTTTTTGCCTCTTAGACTAATAAAAAAGTTCATAATTCTATTCCATCATCAAATTAAAAAAAGTAGTGAAAGTCAATATCAAAGAGCATACATTTGCTTTTGCATATTCGCTTCTTTTGTCATCGGAATAAAGCTTTTCGTAATTTATGATTTCCTTCTACTATGGTGAGTTCGAAATCCTATTACTTTTATGTTTATATTATTCTAAGATTCTAAAAATCTTAATTGTGGCGTCAAGATGCGTGGCATAATCTAACATGTAATTGATCAAGAGAATTATTCTATAGTCATCTGATAATTTTGGACGACTTACGTGCTCTTTCCTCCCTTTAAGCACATTTTATCCCCCTTTTCATACATTATTATACAAAATAATATGTTATACGTAAACAAGTCATGCTTGTTTGCTCTCATTTTAATTATTTTCAAACCCAAATGTCTAACTTTGTTCATAGGCCTTACAAGGGGAAAAAATAGGAAAATTTGAATGCCTTCGGAATACTTGAAAACCTGAACGGATCTAGAGCTTCTCAAGTGCATCCCACTTGAAGCCTCCAAATCCTGGATACCACGAGATTCGACGGCGCCCAAATTCAAGTTAGACACAGTGACGAGTAAGTCCACAGGTAAATGTGCTTTCAGTGTGCGCAAGAGATCCAAAATTTGATCGACGCATCAAGCTGTCGCTAAAAGGATCAATGTGTTATGGGTCTCAACCATCATTTAATGGGAGGTAACGACAAAGACTATTGTGGACTCAATAAAAAGTAAGCTCAGTGCTTGGCCTTGATATAAAATTTGTGGTTCTGCACATTTGATGGTTAAATGAATCCTATGCGAAAATTTTTGGGTTAAATATATTTTAGTATCTTAAAATATGCAAAAATTTTCACTTGAGGATCTAAACATTCGATTTTTTTACAAATAATAATAGTTTAGAGTTTCAGTTAAGCCATGTAGATACTTTCGTCCAAATCTCTAAAGTTAAGAAACAAAACTGTCAGGAATAAAATCGTCTGCCCACGTTCTTCTGCTTCTTCAGCCCACCTACCTCCCTCCGCCACACCCCAAGGCCCACCCACCACCACTGCATGAAGACGACTCCGCCACATATTGCCCCCACTAAACCCAGCACTGTCCCATGCATTGCTCCTAATTCGGCCACCGCAACACACACCCACCGGCAACACAGACACACACAGTCACACACCCACCCCATTGCCTATCACCCCACCCCACCCCACCCAGCCAATTGCCCAAGCCCCACCCACCATGTGAGTGTATTCTCCTGTCTATTGTTACACGAAATCTCCTGAATCTCGTAGGCCGACAAGCCATCTGTTTTTGCGTACCGTTCTCACCATAGAAAACATATTCGCATTTTAAATTGTTATTTTGATATGACTTGAAACTAATCAAAGTTCCAAATTGTATTTAACATCCCACTGTTTTGTACTCATAGGTACAGCTAGCCAACTCATTGCATCCTGTCACAGACAAAAACATGTAGGCATGGTACAAGTGCATTAATTCTAAGCTAGAATAAAGCGGTTTCAACATCTCATGTGACAAACAAAGCTTGTTCGGCATGGGGCCTTCTCATGACATGATTAAAGCCGAAGCAGAGGAGCAAGAAAAAAGTAGAAACTTTCCTTGCTTTCTCACTTTTGTTGGACCATCAAGCCTGGGGAAAAATTGGCCCTTCACCGGCCCATGCCCCCACCCCAGTTTTCATTGCCACTTAACTTTTCCTCACCTTCTCATGATTCCCCATCCATCATTATGTCCACTCCATTCATCCCAGTCTGTACTCTCTTACTCTCTCTTCTTGGAACAATTGCAAAACCGGCAAGTACAGAGGTGTGCAACAAGGTGAAAGTGTTCAAGATCTGTTAAAAGTAATACAGATTGAAAAACAAGAGGTAGAATTTTCATAAACACCACACATATCTAGGTGAAGGTACGTGCACCTCTAATACAAAAATAAGGCACTTCACGGACACGCCCAGTTAGCCTGCAAAAATAAAAGAACTTGTACAAAAACAAAAATAAAGTAATAGGCTACAATGTAACCACTCTATCGTCTCGTCTCGCAGCTCTAATCTAGACAAGTTAGAGCAATCAAGTAAAGAGTATGCATCAGCTCGATCAACAAATTCAAATGGGTCGAGCTCCTCTACATTAAGGAGTGAATCCAACAGTTTGATGAACTGCATTTAAAACCTGCTTGGATAGAAGTTTAAGCTTGCAACACTAGACGGAGCGTGCTAAAATTCTGAAGTCGAACAAGCCTGGTGCCATACTTGCTTGCTTCTCCATCCCCACCAACTAAGGCTATCATGATTTGCACGAGACCTCTGTCACGAGCCCATTTTAATGCTTGAGTGTGACACAATCTCTATCGTTTAATCTTTCTGGCTGTTGCAAAATGCTCTATTCACATAATAATATATACTTCTAGCGACAACAATGAACGAACATAATCGATAAAAAAAAAGAAAAATATTGTAGTGAAAATAACCAAAAGAGTGCAATTTATAACATCACCGAGTACTACTTGTACCTTTTTTTTTCCGTATTGTATCAGTTGCATTTTATTATCTAAGATTTAAGGACAAACTATTTGAATGTAATTATGAACCCTCAAAGAATAAAGTTTAGATAGTTGAAAAATGGATTGCGTGTCCATGTAACAACATGTTAGGGAAGAACTTTTAACTTTTCGAGAAGCTTTTTAACCTTATCTTCCATGTGAATTTGGATGGTTGTGGGATTTCACGGGCTAAATCTCAGGCTCAAGTCACGGAAAAACTGTGCTTCACCGCCACACAGCCTGACCAAAACTGAATGATATTGTCTCTTTATTCTTTAGTAGCAATCTCTGCTGATATTCCTTTTCGTAACCTCACTCTTTAATTTAGTACTAGTTTCACGAAAGTAACAATTATCATGATACTTACGGAGAGATCTCGTATTTGTAAAGTAACATGTTTTGAAGAGGACTAACAACCAAACTACCGGGCATAATCACTATCATATTTGACTTCTTTTTTGTCGACAGTGAGAGTATTTTTTTTAAACTGAAAAGTCACGACGATATCAGTGCAATTTTGGCTACAGCAACTGTCTGGTTGTCAAAGGAGTGGCAAAAGGAAATCGAAAATAACATACAACTGAGCATTCTCTTCAAATCATCTATTTGATTACCAAAGGAATCAATCAACCATCCATCAAATGAGGGAAGAGGAATGCAACATCGCCATGAGAACGAGACTGACTACCCTAACGAGCAACTCGAAATTCAATTAGCAAAGAACGGGTAAAAATCATTTAATTAGCAAACAGTGGATATATATAACCTGAAATTTATACTCCATAGGTAGCAAAGCAAGAGGAGAAAGACGAGAAAAGGAAGGAGCAGGAGCGTCTCTTGCCGACAGAAGAGACCTCCTGCCAATACCCAACGCTTCCGTTTTTGTAGTCTTTAAAGAGAGGATGACTCACCCAACGATGATAGTACTAAACATGGACTAATTTTTAAATTAGATTTAACGTAACAATACAATGAGTAGTCCAGTATCAAAGCAAATGCGATTTTTTTTTTATCGAAAGAGTTTCCGGTATTATAAGCAGGTATTATGAGTCAAATTTTTACAAAAACTAATAAGAAGATACACTAGAGATATTTCTCTTTCTGAGGCATTCTACTCTATCAACACGAAAGTGTATGCTAAGAAGACATTGTCAATCGATGGGATGGTAGGTCATATCCCTAGAGTTGTTTAATCAAAAGATAAATGGGAGAGCATCCAACTCCCAAGTTGGTTTGAAGGTGGCCCTCACTTCACTAACTGCAGATTCTGGTCAATGCATGACACGACTAAAGAAAATTTTTTAAGCCACATACATATTTGGAGGTATATTCTACAAACGAGTAGAATAAAGATGTGTTCGTACAAATTTAACTTTTGAAATAATGGTTGAAGACTCGAAGAGAATGCTCTAATGAAACGGTAAAACTGCAGTTTTCCTCTTAGTCCGAGGTGTTTTTCTTTTTTTTTTTGTCAGGAAAAAAAATTAGTCGCGAATCTTTAATCCCATCGATCGAGAATCTTTAATGTCGTGCTCGTGCGATAATTTGTATCGAGGTTTCGGCGCTTTTGGTGTCGTCTAGTCATATATGTCGCGAGGGCAGGTATTATTTTATTTACTTTGGCTAGAAAAATTAGTCATAGATTATACATGGGTGACTTATCACTCCCTTATGAGTCGAATATTAGACTAAATAAGTTTAATAGTGCTAAACCATATGGCCTCAAATGGAAAAGAAAAACTTTAGACGTAACATATATAGTATAGAAAACGTTGTGTTCAAATCTAAAAGTTTCTCACAATACCAAAAAAAAAAATCACCCCAGTGTGGCTATTAAATCTCCAATTTATTCATGCTAAATCACATAAAAGGGCATAATAACAGAATCTCGAGAGAAAAAATTAAACAATCCCCCACCAAACTAAATCTGTTGAGTAGTCAAAAAAGGTAAAAATTAAAAAGGTTAAAGAAGAAAAAAGAAAGAAAATTTAGAAACATGCCTAGTGAGCCATGGCGACAGGGGGAGCAAAGCTGATGCTTCTCTGGTTAGGCATGGCGAGCATGGCCGTGTGATCCATGAAATCTTTGAGCTCAACCACGTACTCTAATATTGCCTTCAGATCCTCAGCACTTGAAAACCCAACATTTCCAACTTTCCTAACAGCATACACATAAAACGTGATGCACCCTTTTCTGAATTTGAATCGGGCCATCTCGCAACCGTTTAGGCCCCTAATGAGCTTCCGGTTCACCTCCCCGAGAGGTATTTCCGGGGGCCAAAACCGGTCCACCGCCGCCTTCATCTTCTCGTTCTCAAAAACGAACAGCAGCACCTTTGACTTCTTCGTCCCGAGGCCTAGCGTCAGCGTGTGCCATGCATGGTGAGCCAATATCGTGAAGTTTGTGGGCAAGAATGCTGTTGTTGAAGGGAACGCTGAGGCTATGCTGGGAAGCTTGTCCTGGTGGTTGGGTGGTGGAAGGGAGAGGAGGCGGAGGAGCTCAGGCGGCCGTGCGCGGCGGATGGTGAACGACTTCACGATGAACTGGCCGCCGAACCGGAGGCCCTTCACTTCATTGCTGGGCTTGAACGAAACATCTGAGGTTGGTTTTGTGGGTTTCTGGTCATTTGGGTGCTGGTGTTTTTGCTTCTTCTTCCTCTTCTCTTCCATGGTCAAGTGGGTTGTGATGGTGGTTGTAGGTAGTGTTGGTGATGGTGGTGGATGGCTTTTGTTTGGTGTGATACTGATAAGAAACCAATCTATAACGCCTTTTATGAGGCTACATTGCTGCTGCGTATTTTGTGGGGTTTTCTAATATGTGTGAGATGTTATTTTCAAAAAGGTGGGTAGTCCACTTTACATGGATGCTAATTAATTGGAATACGTGTGTGTGTTTGTGTGTGTCACCATCTTTTGTTATTTAAAGTGGTTTTTTGAGGCGAAGTAGGTTGGAGAATTGAATGCTACTTGCTTGAGTAGTCCTCTGCAACAGAAAAGATTCATTGTACTTTTAAGTCTCATAGTTTTGGTCCCCGTAAATTCAGGTTACCAAATTAATCATAATGTGGACAAATGAAAAAGTAGGGGTGAGCACGGTTCGGTTGGTTCGGTTTGGAGGCTGAATACCAAACCGAACGACCAACCTCGGTTTGAGAAAAAATAAACCGAACCGTAGTTGAACGGTTCGGTTTGAGCGGTTCGGTTTGAACGGATTAGATGGATCGGACGGTTCGGTTTAAACGGATCGAACGGTTTGCGCTAAACTCCATTCTAGGCCCAAAACAACTAAAAATGTGTAACAAAAACACTGAGTGAGAGAGAATCTACACAGGTAAATGGCCACAAACAACACAAATCACTGCAATTCCCACTTTCGTCTTCAGGGATTAAGCCAGTGGATTGAACTCGAACTTGGGTTTACAATCAACACAAACATGTGATAGGAAAACAAGTAGATAAAAATCCAGAACAGTCACAATCTGAACAATACCCACTACAGAAAACAACAGACCAACAATCCTCAAACCATTAAATTGTAGCAATAAAACAAAAAAAAAGGAACTCAACGACACTCTGTACGTACTTGTGTGAGAATGACTCTGAAGGACATGGAAAGAACTCTATAAAAAGCAAGAACAAAGCTGACCCTTTCTACGCAGCGTTTCAGCATTTCAGAGGCGCAGCCGTGGGAGGTGGAGACGGCTGCTGGAGGAGACGGTTGCTGGAGGAGACGACGGGCTGAAGGAGATGCTGCCGTGGTGGAGATGCTGCCGTGGTGGAGGCGCTGCCGTGGGAGGTGGAGATGACGGGATGAAGGAGATGACAGCTGAAGGAGACTGAAAGAGATGCTGCCGTGGTGGAGGCACTGCCGTGGTGGATCTTGAGACCTGAGAGTTGATGGCTGAGGCGTGGAGTGGAGGTTGTGGAGCAGATCTGGGCTGCGATTGAAGAAAATAATGGATTGGATTTAGGGTTACACATATATTTATATGAAGGGTTAAGTTTAACTACCTAAATCAGTTAAAACTAACTAGGGTTAGTTAAAAAAATATATATATATTATATAGTATACGGTCGGTTCGGTTTAGATCGGTTTCAAAAAATCCAAACCGAACCGACCGAACCGAACATGCGGTTTGTGAAAAAAAAAACCAAACCAACTGTTTTTGCCATCGGTTTGAAATTAGTCGGATTGGTTGGTTCGATTTTTACGGTTGGATCGGTTTCAACGGTTTAAATGCTCACCCCTATGAAAAAGAAACAACTGTCCGACGCTTTTTTTGCATTGTAGATTAACGTAAAAACTTGTACCCCTAAATTCTGTCATTCGTATATAACGACGTTTATAATTTTATAGATTCATATAACTAATTGACTAAAGAGTTAATGTTAATTACGTTTATGATAACCTTCGATTAAGAAACACAAATAAAATGACAAGTAAAAAAAAAATAATAATAACAACTTGAGCATAAATATTTGATATCATTATGCATAGTACTGTCCACATAATGAGACTTAATACTCTCAAAGTTGTTACAACAAAATATTAAAGGAAGAAAAGAAAGAAAGATATATAAAGAATAAAAAGAGGGCTAGCGGCTTTCATACTAGAGCCTTTAAGAAAATTAGAGCCTTTCTCTTTTTTTTTTTCCTTTCTTTTTCCTTCTCCCTTTTGGTTTTGGCTTCTGCCGAAGCAGCCTTGTCCCTCCTTTTTTTTTTGGTTTCTGACTCCTTTCTCCTTTGTTTCTTCCGAGAGGCCCCCTCCTTCCGAATGACTCTTCTTTTTATAATGAAATCCTAAAGTTACGAGGCTTGTGCACTACTCCATGGATAATTACGGCATGTTAACACTTGATAATTCTTAACCTTTATCACATCCCAAGAGTATTTATCTCTTTTATTTTTTTTTGAACATATCTCCGAAATCTTTCATTTCACCCAAATATTCTAACTCGATTACAATATTAATAGATTTTTAAATACATGGACCCACTTAAAAAAGCCTAAGTATTTGGGTTTCCTTTAGCAAAAGTTCCTAACAAACATTTTGGGCTTACTTGTCAACTCAATATATTTTTTTTGTCAAAATTTTGCCACCAACAATGTGATATCTTTTTATTTTATTAATGGTATCTGTTCAAGTTTCCCTTCGAGCACAACCCATATTTGTTCGAACTCCCTTTATTTGTAGGAGTACATCTTGGATATCTGTCGATTATATTATGGCTAGAGCCCTACACACGGTGACTTAGTCGAATTGGGAGAGGCTATAGATATTATTGCAGGTTATTTACTGGAGAATCGGGTACTTAATTGACAGTTAGAACTTTTCACAATGACGGCGCATTCACCGACGGTACTGCAGAATATGTACGAGCCCTTCTAAAGGAAAAATCAAATTCAACAAGAATTTAGTTTATCTAACCCGTATACGTCATGGACATCCTGCAATTCGAGTTGTAATTGTTCCATTTCTTAGTGAAATTCGTCCGGTAACAAAAAAAGAGAACCAAATGAAATTTGCCTGCTCTAAAACTTTAAACTTTGAGATTAGACCCAATCACAACTTAGATTGTAATTTGTACAAATTGCATTGTACTCATGCCATAGCTTGACCAAAGGCATGAACCTACTGTGCTTACGCATAACATGTGCAGCCGAGTCTTTGGGCCTATAAATGATCATTAACACCCTGTATTAGGCATGTACACGACTACTGAGGTTAAGGACCACACTTCCGGAAAACCCTTTTTGGGAAATTGTCATCATCAACAAGGAGATCTCATCACAACTTTCATAGCTCCAGTTATTTTATTAAGTTCCTTGCATTGGATGGCCGACACTAACCAATTTTAATTTAGGACATTTCCCAGTTTCTATCTGATCCGATTGATAGAAATCCCTTAAGAAGTCATGCTTGGTCTTGTTCAAATGTTACACACAATGAAACTCTTCTCTAAACATGTGCCCAAAAAAAGTACATTCCAAGTATGTGCTGTACATGTATCTCATCTGTCAAACAACTTAAATTATGGTGTGATTCTCAACTTTGAAATTGAATTCGAAGGTTTTGGAGAGCATAATGCGAATGTCCGTGTAATTTTCAAGTCCAATTTAGCTATTAGAGTCTAACACGAATCGCAGGATAAATACCTTAAGATTTTGTTAACATTTGATACATGCAACTCCAATTCCAAGTCAAGAATGCAAACTTATATTCGATAGATATGAAATCAAGTTACGTGTAGTGAGATGCACATGTGAAATTACTTAATCACATCAAGTAACCGAGTGTGGAAAAGATTCCGAACATATATATAAGGATGTAACAAGTACTATTCACTTAAGCTTTAACGTCGAGTTGAGCTTATATTACGCGAGCCATTTCGGTGGTGAACACTTCACTCCTTAACCTCCCTAACAAGGTTTAGCTGTCAATGTGGAGGAGGTTGTTTAACAACTTGTTGAAAGGAAAAAGGAAAGCAAAGTAGCCAATTTCCTGTCCAAGTCCTGGAGAAGGTTATCTTCCTCACAAAGTTTGTTTCTTCCAAAGGTACCATTGCCTTTAATAGGAATTCCAAGCTCTTTAAAAAGGCCAACTATATGAAGTACCACCATGACTCTATAAGCTCTTTGAAGTTGGAAGAGGGGACCCAATATGGGCCTAACTATAAATTCCAGCGGCAGCAGATTTGATGTCATATGGTTTGCTTTTCTTTATCATCCATTGATTGAAGTCCTCTGTGATATTTTGTTGCATCTGGAACAGTTGAAAGTGAGGTTGGACCAGACTTCTGTTGCTGTCGATGCATGACAAAGTTCATGGTCTAGGCAGAATAAATTTATATACACCAAAAGTGTATTAAGCTTTATTCTGTTGGGAATTTTGGAAATAATGATTAAATACCTCCAAGAAAAGATTTTGTCCCTGGGGTGTGTGTCTGAGAAGTGACAAGAAAATAGGGAATAGGCCAACTGTTGAGATTATAATTTCATGTCTGCAACAAGTTGCTTGGTTTGTTGCTTGGTTTTGAGTTCGATAATTTAATGTGTTATTGCGATTGAGCCATTAAGCAAGCAATGAAAGAAAAATTACATAAAGAAGAGATTCACATTAGACTTTTCTATTCTTTTCCAAAGTTGTATTCTACTTTTCTTTTATTGAATAGAAAAACTATTTATCCTCGCTCAACTCGAAAGTTCTAAATAGTTCTCGATGTATCCTTTAGAAGTAGAACTATTTTGTTACTGTTTATTGTCTCTAACGTGAGTAACATTGTCGGTTAGAAATAGCTATCGACTCGAAGAGGAGTATGATTGTATTTGGTTTATCAAAAACAAATCGTACGCATCATTTCTCAAATTACGCTCATCCAGTTTGAATTATCTACGTGTTTAGTTCACACTCAAACCAACATGCCCAGCCTGGATGGGACATATTGTACCATATAATGTCATATCGGGAACATAATGACTAACACTTGAGCAAATAGTCACCTTTCGTGGTTTAAGCGTGTAACTCTCACATATAGAATAATTTAAACGAGCTCAACTCGTTATAGGCCTGTCCCACGAGAAATTCCCTGTGTCCCTACCGTACTCCTATCGAGCGGCAAAGACGGCTTTTATCAGAAGGTTTTAGAATTGTTTTTTTTTGTACTATTGAACTAAAACATTTGGGAATTAATATGTACATGTAGTTGCAAATTGTTTTGACCCTCTTAGCAAAAGGAAAAGAACATGGTGTTTTTTTTTTGGATAGAATAGATATCATAAAACGTTTTTCACCCGAAGGTAAAAACAAAGGGAGACCAAAGTTTCACATGTGGCTCCACCGAGTCTATATTTCAAGAGCTAAGACAAAGCAAACTAAAAACACAAACACACACGATATAAAGGAGTTAGAGATCTTGTTGCGGTAAAAAATCATGCACCCAGTCTTGATAGATGTCAATGCGTGCATGGTAGGCAAAAGCAACCAATGATCTGAATTTTTTGAGTTAAGGCGGCGTGGCTGTCAAAACTGAATAATATCGATTGAGAAAAACTAACAACTCTCTCAGACCAAGAGGTTTTCCCAAAAAGGAGAGTGGTTACTAATCTTCAAGGGATAATTACACCTATGTCCCTGAGGTTTGGGGGTAATTACACGCAAGATAATAGTTTGCAATAATTACACTTATGTCCGTTGACTAAACGGAACCCTAAAAATCCTAACGGTTTTGATGAAAAGACTGTATTACCCCTAAGTTGGAACCTTATTTTTTTTTTCTAATGCCATTACTTCATTAAAAAAAAGAAAAGAAAGACTTTACTTTACTCTTAACCCCCCCACCCCCCGACCCCCCCAACCCATCTGCATCCCCCTTCGTCGTCACCCACCCACCTCGCCTGCCTCCCTTTCCCCGGCGTCGCACCCCGCCTTCCCCGGTGCCGCACCCTGCCTGCCTCCCCTTCCCTGGCACAGCACCCTGCCTGCCTCCCCCTTCCTCGTCACCCCGTCACCGCCCACCCCCTAGTCACAACCCACCCCAAGCCACCGCGTGTAATCTTCTGTCGGCGACGTCACTCTTCCCCTTCATCTCTTCTCTCCTCCCCCACAGCGACCCACTTCCTCATTCCATGCCAGCAGCTCCATCGCCCCCGCCCCCCTAATTTGCAATTGCAGATTAAAACCCTAATTTGCAACTTAGGGTTTTGAAGCCCTAATTTGCAAATTAGAGGTTTGAAACCCTAATTGGCAGGAGACCTTTGAGAAATGGCAGATTGAAACCCTAATTAGCCGATTGAGAAATTAAAGATTAAAAACCCTAATTTGTAAATTAGGGTTTTGAAACCCTAATGTTTAAATTAAGGCTTAAAATCTTAATTCAAAATTTTTAAAATATTATGTATATAAAGGGGTAGTATCGTTATTTTAAAAATACGTATTGCTGACATCATTAAAAAAGTATAATTTTTGGACGAAACCCTGATGGATGGACACGTCTAATACATTTTAAAAATATTTGGTCACGAAATGTTACATTTTGAAACTTTGTGTCCTTGACTGTAATTACCCCCTAACCTCAGGGACATAGGTGTAATTAGCCCAATCTCCAACCACTACTTTTCATAGAGAATAAAATAAGGAGGAAATATATCACTTCAACAATTCGGAAGTTTGGAGGATTCTATTAATATTTTTTTGGTTTAAATATTTTTTTTTGGGCTTAAATGGATTCTATTAATTTGAGCTAGTGATTAGGGCTTTACCACTTCTACCATTTCCTGTTTTTATGTATGCCTAGAACCCTCTTGTAGTGCATGCTAGAATTACAGCCACAACTATATGAGATTGGTAAATCCTTGCTCATCCTCGGCTAGTCATTTTTTACGGTCTGCCAGAGATCTCAACCACCTGTTCAGGGTTGAGCCCGAGAGTTTATCCAAACAGAGTACAAATAAAATATGAGGGTAACCTAAACATACATCTATAAAAAATGGCCATCATTGCTTTGGAAACCAAAAAAAAAAAGTATTTCATTACTTTTGGGTATGAAACCAAGTGGTGATAGAGGAAAGTAGGGGCGGAACCACTGTTGTACGAGGGGGTGCTATAGCCCCCCCTTAGATTTTGAAAATATAAATATATATATATATATATATATATATTTATATATATATATACTTTTTTCCATAATTTTCACACTTTCTCTCTCTCTCTCTTCGGCTCTCTCTCTCTCTGATCTGACTCTCTCTTCTCACCGAGACTGCGAGACACCGACCGACTAAGCTTCTCACGGCGCGGCCGGCGCCTCACTCCGGCATCCACGAACCCACCGCGACGGCACAACGACAAACCCACGACTGACGACACGATCTGGGCTTTCTCGTTTTCTAGATTTATGCCGACGGCGAGTCGGCGACAACCCACTGACCCAGGATATACGCTGACGGCGACTTCGGTCTTCACTCCAACTCTCCAACAGTCCACCGGCGGCCAAGAACTCCGGCGAGCGGAGGGCGGTGAGTCGATGACAAGTATGTTCCAACTTCCAAACTTTAATTTCACCTTTCATTGACTTGATCTAGTTGCCATCTCTATAAAATTTGTTTGTTATCTTTTTAGTATCATAGCTAAAAATAGGAATGTATTATGGATAATCTTGAGCATTGAATTGAACTAATTGATTGTGGATAATATTGAGCATTGATTATGGTTAATGTTGAGCATTGATTATGGTTAAAGGTTAGCATTGATTATGGATAATCTTGCGCATTGATTATGGTTAATGTTTAGCATTGATTATGAATAATCTTGAGATATTGAGATATTGATTATGGTTAATGTTTAGCATTGAGATATTGAGATTGATTGAGGATGGGACCCAATTGGATTGAGATATTGAATGTGTGATTTAGTTGAATGGTGGGTTGAAATTAGGTTAACGTAATAATGAAACATGACTGAAAAAGTAAAAGAATAAAATATTTTTGATTAATTAGGTTATTTGATTGATAATTGATGGATTGATATTGAAAATAAAATGTGTTTTATTTTCAGAATGGATAAGTACTATAAAAAGAAACCAAAGTTTGAAGAAGTGCAGCCTAGTAAGAATGAGCGTATAAATGAAGATAGTATTCAACAGTCTCTAATTCCAACAGTAAGGGACAAGGCTCCCATTGTGCACCGTGATGTTCATTTCGGGCATTCAAGCAGAATTAGCGATGAGTTCATCTCTGACGAGCTTATTTCGGATCCTGGGTTGCGTCCAAATATTTGGGATTATGGTCCTAATGTTCGAGATAAAGTTTGACGAGCGTATTGGTCGAAAGGTCCTTGCCAACCTCGTCACCACAGTTTTCCATTTACACAACTCAGAACTCAGTCTCGTCGATTTGTTTCTTCTTGGTTTGACATTTATTCGAGTTGGTTGGAGTATAGTGTAGCAAAAGATGAAGCATTTTGTTTGTGTTGCTACTTGTTCGGAAGTGTTCATGGGGAGCAAGGGGTGGTGGTGCTTTTGTTAAGCATGGTTTTAAAGATTGGAGAAAGAGGGATAAATTCCAAAAACATGTTGGAGAAGTTGGTAGTTCACACAACCTTGCTTTAACTAAGTGTCAAGCCTTTGATAACCCTAAGCAGAGTATTGAAGTAGTTTTGTCCAAGCAAACAGATGAAAGTAAGGTTCAATACCGTACTCGCTTGACTGCATCAATTGATGTTATTCGGTTCCTCTTACGTCAAGGCTTGTCTTTCCGTGGGCACATAGAATCTAATGAGTCTGAAAATCAGGAAAATTTTCTAGAACTTTTAGGGTTTCTTGCTGATCACAATGAAAACGTGAAAAAAGTCACATTGTCAAAAGCTCCTCAGAATCTGAAATTGACTTCACCACAAGTTCAGAAAGAAATTGTTAGTGCCATTGCCGGAGAAATACGAGATGCAATTGTTGGAGACATGAAATCTGAATTATTTTCCATTTTAGTTGACGAGTGTCGTGATATTTCAGTCAAAGAACAAATGGGAGTTGTCTTCAGATATGTGGACAAAAGAGGACGTGTGATTGAACCTTTTCTTGGTATAGTCCATGTTGCTAGTACCACTGCCTTATCATTGAAAGATGCGATTGACAGTTTATTTGCAATGCATGAATTGAGCATTTCAAGGGTTCGTGGACAAGGCTATGATGGAGCAAGCAATATGTAAGGTGAATTCAATGGTCTTAAAACTTTAATTCAGAGGGAGAATGAAAGTGCTTATTATATTTATTGCTTTGCTCATCAACTTCAACTCACTCTTGTAGCCGTTGCAAAAAAAAATGCTCAGATTTCATTGCTCTTTAATTTGGTTGCTAAGGTAGTAAACACCGTGGGAGTTTCATGCAAACGAAGAGATGCTATTCGAGAAAGTGAAGCCATTAGTCTTGCTCATGCCCTTGAGAGTGGTGATATCGTCAGTGGTCGAGGTTTAAATCAAGAAACTAGCATCAAAAGAGCAGGAGAGACTCGTTGGGGGTCACATTACGGTGCATTATTCAATTTGAGTCATATGTTTGCTTCAGTCATAGTCGTGCTTAATAAGGTTGTTGAGGATGCTACAAATTATGATCAGAGAGGTGAAGCATTGATTCTTTTGAATACAGTGCCATATGATTTTGTCTTCAACATGCATATGATGATAACTATTTTGGGATTGACGAATGAACTTTCACAAGTATTACAAAAGAAAGATCAAAACATTGTGAATGCAATGAAGTTGGTAAAAATAACAAAGCAACGATTGCAAATGTTAAGAGATAATGGGTTGAAAGACTTGCTGGAAAAGGTCTCAAAATTTTGTGTAAAACACGATATTGACGTATTGGACATGAGTGCGAGGTTTGTAGCCCCGGGGAGGCGAAGACGTAATGCTGAAGGAACAAATTATTACCACTATCGTGTTAATACTTTTTTAATGGTTGTTGATTTGCAAATTAATGAATTGAATAATCGTTTCGGTGAGGTAACCATATAATTGCTTATTTGTATGGCATGTCTCGATCCAAGTGATGATTTTTCCGCTTATAATAAGAAGAATTTGATACGTCTTGCACAGTTTTATCCATATGACTTTTTCCCGATAGAGCTTAAGGTACTTGAAAGTCAGCTCGAGACTTATATTATGGATATGCGCTCATGTGAAGAACTTTATGAAGTCAAGGGGATTGGTGAACTTGCTAAAAAGTTGGTTGAGTTGAAAAAGGATGTGATATATCCTTTGGTGTACTTGCTTTTGAAATTGGTCTTACTTTTACCTGTTGCAACTGCTACTGTAGAAAGGGCTTTCTCTGCAATGAAGATAATAAAGACTCCACTTCGAAATCGCATGGGAGATGAATGAATGAATGATAGCTTGGTTTCTTACATTGAGAAGAATGTCTTCAAAACTATTGGTAATGAGGTTATTATCAAGCGTTACCAATCTTCGGCGCCTTATCGAATAGTTATTTAGTACTTTCGTTTGTAAACTCTGAAATATTTATTTTGTATTTGCTTTTGTTGTACTGTAAAGAGTCTTTAGTAGCTCTCATGAAATTAAATAAGATTTTTTGGATGTTTTTTCGTATTTTTTTGTGTATCGTCGAAAAATGCACTTTTTTGTTGTTGCTATTTTACTAATAAAAAAAGTTATTAATTTCGATATATATTTAGCACCCCCTGTGATGAAATCCTGGCTCCGCCCTTGGAGGAAAGTGCTTCAGTGGCCTGCTTTAGAGTGTGGTCAAAGAACGCTGCTGCGTAAATCAAACAAATTAGTACTTTTCAATCAATATAAATATAGATATCAATTTAATACATAAAAGACGCATTCATTTTTTATTTTGTGCTAAATATCATCTTTTCATTCTGAATTCTCCTATGAAGTTTTACCAAAAGTCGACAATTTTAATTAACTCTATCTAATTGTCTTATTTAATTTTTCTAGGTACATTATATTATAACTTACTAATTGAATTCATCTTTTATTGCCAACTCTTCTTTAAAGCATTAATTAAATCAACACTTTAAATTGAACTCTACCTAGTTGTCATATTTAATTTTTATAAGTACGTTGTATTATAGCAATTAATTGAACTTTATCTATTTTTTTCATTAAATTTTTTAGATAGATTGTGTTATAATCTAGTGTAACCATAATCAGATTTAATAATAACCAACTAAGGAGATTAAATGCATTGTATTAAAATAACATTCGACCAATTTGACCAATCAGATTTAATAATAACCGATTGTCTCTTTTCATTCCGAACTCTGCCCTAAATTTTTATTTAAAGTGGACATTTAAATTAAACTCTATCCAGTTGAGTTGTCTTATTTTTCACTATTTTAGGTACATTGCATTATATCCTATTAATTGAACTGGTTAATCATTCCCAACTCTCCCATAAAGTCTTACTTTAATTAGACATTTTAAATTGAACTATATCTAATTGTCTGATTTAATTTTGGTAGGTACATTATATTATAACCTATTAATTGAACTCTATCTAATTTTCTTATACATTTTTTTTACTATATTGTATTATAACCTATTATTTATTATTGGTCATAATTACACTAATTAATTTTCTTTTATTTTCTTAGATGAGGAGATTGAATGCATCGTGCTGAAATACTGTAACATTTACTAATTGCACCACTAGATCAATTCAATATCAATTTCAATATAATAACAGTATACTAATTTTATTACTCATCATTATATAAAAGACGGGTGAGTTTAGCTCTTATCTTGCACCAAATATCTTCTTTTCTTTCTGAATTCTCCCGTTATATCTTATTTAAATTAGACATTTAAAGTTGAACTCTATCTAACTGTCATATTCAACTTTTTCTATATACATTATATTATAACTTATTAATTGAACTCTATCTAATTTTCTTGATTAAAATTTTCAGATACATTTTCTTTTAACCTATTATTATCACACTAATTGATTATCCTTTATTACTACATCATAACAACGACCAACTAAGAAGATTGAATGCATCGTTACGTAGAAAAGTTGTAGCTTCGTCTAGAAGATCACATAGTAATATACTTTAGTACCGGTACCCCACAAATATTTAGATTTCATCGCAATAAAGTACTAAAAAGTTGAGATCCAATTTTTTCTAGAAGGAGACGTTATTATTGCTCTTATAGACATAAGTAAAAAAAGAGAGCACACATTCACCATAAGTACGTTGTCCTGTGTTGATGCGTATCATAAGAATAAAGGATAGTTATCTATATTGTGCATTTACGTAACTCACTTACTACCATGCTTTAACTTCTCGAGCATTGCTCGGGTAGTTTTGCTAGTTAAACATGAACCTTCAAGACAAAATCCAAGACAATAATGGAGCAGAGGTAACACCGTTAAACAGGAAATCGAGTGCCCCTACGCGTACAAGCAGTTCTTCAAGTCGAAGAGGTGGTCTCAGTCATCTACTTTATAAGGTTGTTTTTCTTTGTAACTTACATGTAGCCATAAAAAACGAGAGCAAAAATTTTGCAAGCCTGAAAATCGATTCTTAACTAAGTAAAATAACCTGTATGGCTTCGTTAGTATGCCTTAAATTTAGATCAGATCAATGGCAGCTTAAATTAAAGCGTATAGCCGAGTACAAAGCACTGCCCGTCTAAAGATATCCTTAACTATAGTAGACAAAACATTTGTGTGCAATCCATCAAACCCTTCTCATCAGAGTTCCTTTTAGCTAGTTTGGGAACATGAATGAACAAATGATAATTAGGCGTTAAAAGAGAAACAACGCGGATGAGGGTCGTAGATTCCTTCCAAGTTCCAACCAAACGCTTCTGTGCTCTTCTGCTGCTCGCTCGCGTGCTCTAAGATAAATATTTACATGTACCATAACCTGAAGAAGACACACACCGAGTCAAGTAAAAAACTTGTGAACATCACCATCTCATATAATCAAAGTCATCATGTACATACAAATTCGACAGTTTAAGACCCGGATAAACACAGTCAGAGCCAACTATTTTCTAAAATAGTGTGCTTGAAATGGCCACACATTGGGCGGCAAGCACAGACTCAGGGTCAGATAGAATCGGGCTCTCAAATCTTTTCCATGAAACTCAGTAAGTGTGACATAATAGTGCAATAGACTTGGCAAGCAAATACTTGGACGAGAATTTCAGCTACTTTGGATGCCAAAGTCCCGGTAAGACATCAAGAGAGAAGGGATCGATTCCCGTCTTAAGTTCGGGGACGGCTTCCCCAATAAGACCCAAATTACATTCCAACAGACCAAACAATTTGGATTTCAAGTTCAAACCGCTTATAAATCGAGTAAAGCATTTTCGTAGAGAAAAAGAAAGATTTAAGACTTACTTGGATCAGAGGAAGTAAGAGAGCCAGTGCGGGAGAAATCACAGTTAAAGTCATTGCGACCGCTGGTCTGGTAGAAAGCATTCATGATAAATGATGCGTGGGCGCGGACAGTGTTGGGGTTGAAACAGGCTCCACCGGGCTGAATAGGCCTGCAATCGGCACCCTTGCTGCACACATAGTCAATGTTGGCCTGCAGTGCTGCATCTGTAGCCTCTGGCTTCGGCACACACCACTTCTTTCCGTTTGGTGCTGGCAATGCTGGTGTTGGTGTTGGGCGTGGTCCAGTTGGCTGCAAGCAAAAATTATTGGAAGTATGAGTTAAATCATGAAAGAAGCTCAAAAATATAAAGGTTAATAAGGCAATATAAGTTAGGGCTTGGATGACCATTTGAGAACCGAACCAAGTCATAAATCTTCCATTTCCAATTTTCCTTTTCTTGTACAAATATCGGTGCTAATGAATTGGAACCAACAATGGTCTTCAAAATTATGGTGAAGCACTTCATTAATAATGCATATGACAAGTCTGCCACACAATCAACAAAAAGAAAAACAAAGGGAAACATATGCTCTTGTGGTTGAGGATGCTCCGTTTTAGATGCCATTTACATTGCCTCTGATTTTTGTGTTCTTGTATAAATTACCTTTGATTACCATTTCTCATTTTGTTCTGGGAAACACCAAATCCAAATACCAATCATGAACTCCTTTGGAATTCACAGCTCATTTCGTCAGATAAATCTGGTGTGAAACAGTGTCTAGACAACATAATATTGTTTTTATACTGAGAGTAATATTGAATTACATCAGCGCTTTCCAACATCATGTATGATCATGTGAAATAAGTGTCATTATTTTCGCAATTCTATAAAAGATATCCAACCAAGTTAGAAAGAGAATCTTTTTTACGCCTTAAGAAAAAATAAGGATAAACCAAAAAAATGGTATACGAGGGCCTTGAAGGGTTCCAAATTCAAAAGATTGCAATCCATAGAAGGTCCTACGACACAGCATAATGATGCAAATGACAAGATCTAGGATTCTTCACAGAGGAACCAAGCAGAAGAAAAATTCAGCAAAAGTAGTAAAAGAACACAAAAGGTGAGACAAGATATAAATTAAAGAGACTATCAGATTTGTTATTCTCAAAAAGGGTGTCAAGGACTCAACACGCACATGATGAGCCACCGACTCCACTTGTTAGCTTTAGGAATTAGGGACAACGGTCATCTAGACATATAGTCCTTAAATTACTTAAGTACTCGGGAGAAGAAAACTCAAAAAACCCGAGAACAGCTTCCTCCACAAAGGAAAAATAAAATCTACAGCTAGTCTTTTTTCCCCCATTTCTGTATCATTGTCACCGTCTTCAGTTATAAACTGCTCTTGTCTGCGATCCTTGAATTTGACGCAATTTTGCATTGTTTCCACACGTTTGTTACTTAGCTTGACACTTCTAAACAGTGACAACGAACCGGGCTTCAGGTTTATGTAGGAAGTTATAGCATAAAAAGAAGTAGATGTTGCATTGCAAATCCCAATGTCATAAAAAGAAGTAGATGTTGCATTCCAAATCCTAATGCGTTATACAAGGTAAAAATTAATGGACAACGCAGTTATTGCACTTTCAAATCTTTCCCCCTTTGCTGTTATTGGAGAGCAAATATTATTTGAATAACCAAATGGCAGCATATAAATAATATAGTTCAAGGGACGAGTTCGATCGGGATCACCTGCTATAACATAGTGCCAACTAAAAGGTGTCGCTAACATACTTGTAACCATTAAAAAAAAAACTCGAATCGATCGCTACATGAAGGAAAGGAAATTGTGCAAAAAGGGTCAGTTATTAAGGAATTTGTACCTGTGCACTGCGCAAGATCCCAATGTCATAGACCTGGCTGAAATCGGGTCGGAACAGCCCGAAATTCCTCTCGGCCAACGAACCGGGCTTCATGTTCTCATTGAACAATCCGAAAATGTAGGTCTCAAACTTCCTTCCAGGCATCAATGGCGTCCCAACACCCGAGCTAACCTTCCTCAACAGCCCGCCGTTGTAGGAGGCCGCATTTTCCACCGTGCACTGCGGCTCAAAAGTCTCCCCCATCGACGGCCACCCCGTCTCCGCCGCCACAATGTCGACGTCACCGTACCCCAGCTTCTTCATGGACACAAACACCGCATCCATCAGCATGTCAAACATGTTGGTGTACGTCTTTTTAGTGTACCTGCATCACTGGCGAGCTCAGAAACTTTCTCTACAACAAGCAAGACGTAATACGGTAATAGCCCCATATACTAAAAAAACAAACTTTTTCAATTGTTATCAAGGTGGGCGAAGTCGAAAGATTAGGCTAGCCATGATACCATATAAGCTTGCAGCAAAAGCTGTATAAGCTTCGGCAACAGGGCTAGCTAAGATTCATATGGCCTCGACATTGAAAGTACCTGTCAAAAACTCCCCTGTTGCGCCTGAACAGAACGAAATTCGCGTTTTTCGGGGAATACCCGAAGTACGGGTACGGGTTAACCATGAAAGGGGATTTAGTCTCGCGCAAGAACTGCAGCATTGGCTTCAAAACACCCACATCCCATCCGGGTCGGAACCGGGCAAGGCTGGGCGGCTGCGAGGAAGCGAGTATGCCCAAGGAATGCGCCGTGGAGACCTTCACGTTGCGGATTCCGGACACCACCAGCGCGTGCTGAAGCGTCCTCATGGCAGACACGAGGTTGTCTATCAGATTCTGAGGCCCCCAGTGAAGGATCTCATTGCCGACCAGGATGTAATTGATCTTCGTCTGCGGGTAAAACGGCTTGATGTTGGCGGCGACCCAGCGGCGGGCGTTGCGGATGTCTGTCAGGCCGGGGATCTCGCCGTTGGGGACGGTGACGGTGACGAGGATGCCGGTGTTAGCGAAGGCCCTAAGGATGTCTGGATTGACGTCGAAGAGCTTGACTCTGTCTATGATGGTCTTGTCTTTCAAGAACTGCGCCACCGCGGCCGGCGGCGGGAGGTCGTTGCCGAGGGTGCCGTAGTTGACACCGATGGAGTGCACGTTCTGGACGAAAAGGGCAACAAGGAGGAAGATTGCAGTGCATGGAGATGGCCTTCTCCTGAGCATCTCCATTTTAATTTGGCTTAGCTTCTGGTATGGAAGAAACGGAAAGGTCTGTTATAAGGAGGATGGCTGTCTAAGGAGAAGGGAAGGGAGAATACTTAGGGGCTAGAAAAGTGGGGGACGGTAGTTCTGTGGGGAGAGGAGAGGGGCCCGAGGGGGTGAAACGGGGAAGGGTCAAAAGGGTCACAGTGGTGAGTGCTGAGCTGGGTTGTACGTTGAGGGTGTGAACATATGACCGTTGTTTGGATTTCGTCGGAGCTAAAGAAGTCAAAAAAGTTTGGCCGGAAAAGATAAAGATAAATGGTGTTTTTGGGGTGTCGTGTTGGACGTGCAGTTGATGGTGTGCCGCATGAATTGGTTGTAATTTGTAAACGCGTTGAGCGGCGACGGAAGCGACGGACAGGGGACACGAGGTTGCCTGGATTCGGGGGCTTACAAAACTTACAAAAGTGTTGGCGTGTGAGACAGAGACAGACGAGAATCATGTAGCAGCTGTCGATTTACGAGCAGCTCTACGTTAAAGCACTTTATTCTGGACAGACACTTCATCTGGGGGTGTTCTAAATATCTGTCCTTTCATTTAGGGAAATAAATAAATATATGGTTTTTGATACATGGATCGGTTCGTCAAGGTATGCGTGCGTGTATCTCGGAAGTTATGCCACTGGTTCTGATCATTTAAAATTATTGGATTGGATTGGATTAATTAGATTGAATTAGACTGAATTGCGCGAATTTGATAGAATCTGAGTAAGAGTTAAAGGAAGATTAAATAGTTTTGGATATTGGAATGATTATTTTTTACTTTCTTACAGATTTGTCAAAATCCTTTGACAATCATTATATCTGTTAGAGGGTTAGGTTAGTTTGGTCGTCGAAGCAATTCTGATTCTTTGCTGAAACAATTCTTGTTTTGAAGTGATTGTGCCCATGTTGTTGTTTATGCGTTAAGGAATCTGTGATCTTTTCACATGTGAAAGACCTAAAACCATGATGTTGGAATTGATTTGTAGCAATATTGGTGTTTTGGAATTTCAAGGACTCTTGGTCAATTCGACGAGAGGCCTTGACAAAAATTTCTAGTGCAAGAAATATTGAGACATGGACAACCATTTTTCTTCGGATTTCTCGTTGAATTCGTTATTGTTTGTTCTCAGATCTCTCATCGAAGTTCATTGTTGTTTGTGCAACGGTAAATGAGGGTGAGGTTTGGTCGTCAAAGTTCAGTGCTGATAATGTTTCTTACCATTTTTCATCCTTAGGATAGTCGCTAATCACAAATCAAATGCTGATGTTGATGTTGTCCTCATAGATAGCTCGTGAAGACGACGTATAGAGGGGAAAAAAATATTTTGAAAAAGTACAACTCAATAGCGAAATTTATCTCACAAAATCTTTGTTGTTGCATTTGATAGAAAAAATTTAGTGCATTTACATCCTAATAAGAAACAACACTGCGTTGGAATGTTCTCCGGTCATCCTCAATGGGCGATCACAATTCTACCCTTTAAGTTTACTTCATTTGCTATATTCAATGCAAAACGATGACTATAATTTTCCATTACAGTTTATCCCATGGTATTCTCTATATATCAACACTTTCTCAAAGTTGATTTTTGCATATCACAATGACCCGTTGATATGTGAACATGACTGGATTTACTATACACTTTACTAATTTTTATAGTAGATTTAAAGATATTTGATACTTTGTTGTTAGTACGGCGGTTGCATGTAAATGTGTGCATTTCTGCTTAGTAAAATGACACCGTTGGCCTAAGAGGTGGAGTTCAAGTATGATGTACGTAATATCAATTTCGAGAACATATTATAACTACAACCAAATAACGAACATTACATTGAAAACATTATTTTTTCTTTTTGGTGGTTGGATGGCAAGAGCCATGATATATCCTCTAGTTAGCTTTTGACCTTAACCTAAACTATGTTCCCTCTCCAGACGATCTTAAAAGGGCACCCTCCACATCGATCTGGTGAAATTTAACGGAGTATTTTTCCTTCGGATGCTAGCTCCAAAGTTTGACTCCAAGAAAAGAAAAAGAGAACGTCCGGTACGTTAGTACATTCTTACATAAACTCTGTTGGATGATATGATCTTCAAACTAGTAGAATAAGTATATAACTTGAAAGTGTAACACTACTAATATAAACCTTAAGGGATTGGTGTGAAATTTAACTTTTCTTCCCTGGAATACGAATGTGAATTTCAATCGCTTGTACCATATCTCTAAACGACAAATAAGGTTGGGAAAAAATTGTAAATGCCCATCTTGCTTGTTCACAGTTGCACGGGTTCTGTTCTGTTCTGTCCTTTTATTTAACTTTGACAGTGAAATATTCTAAAAAGAACAAAAGAAGGAGAGGAAAGAGTCAAAGAAATCGGAATGAATGCAAGCAATGGAGGACTGAATTCTTATGGGGGCGAATGACATGTAAATGTGGTCGTTAATGGAACCAAATAATAATAATAATAATAATAAGTTTAGGATTATTCATATTAAGAGCCTAAATCTGGTTGCTTGGCCATTGTTAAGTTACAATCTGTTTTAAAATTTTAAGTTGTGACAGAATGAGATCAACAATATGTTCTCACCCTATCTTGGCTACACCTATAAGCCCACTGGGAGTCCCAATTCTCATGACATGTCGGCACATTTAACGGTCAACTTTTCAACGCTCACAGGCCGGTCAAAGCGTCACATAATCAAGTCACGTGCATTTTTTCTTTGAGAAACAACCTTGGTGTGCCTTCCCCCTATAAGGGGTCGGCCACCTTGGGGGGGGGGGGGGGGTCGGCCACCCTATTGGGTCGGCCACCTTATGGGGTTGCCTCGACAACCGTCGCCGCGACAACCGTTGCTCATAGTAGCTCGCCGCTACGCGCCATCTTCCCGACTCTCGTCACCCGCACGCCATCTCCGCGACCTTCGTCTCCCGCGTCTGCGCGACAGCTCCTAAACTCCTGTCGCCCGCACTTCAACTCCGAGACTCTTGTCACCCGCGCGCCATCTTCGCGACTCTCGTCGCCCGCACGCCATCTCAGCGACCTTGGTCGCCTGCGTCGGCGCGACATCTCCGCGACTCCCGTCGCCCGCGCTCCAACTCCCTGGCTCTCATCGCCCGCGCGCCATCTCCGCGACTCTCGTCGCCAGCACGCCATCTCTGCGACCTTCGTCGCCCGAGTCCGCGCGACATCTCTGCAACTCCCGTCGCCCGCGCTCCAACTCCGCGGCTTGCATCGCCTGCGCGCCATCTCCGCAACCTTCGTCGCCCCCGTCCGCGTGACAGCTCCGCGACTCCCATCACCCGCACTCCAACTCCGCGACTCCCGTCTCTCGCCCGCCGTTTCTGTAACCCCCGTCGCCGGCACCTGCTCAATGCTCTCTACAATGCTCGCTCAACACCAATGATCACATGACGCTCGTCACAGACCGTGCACAGTCGTCACGACGGCCGCATACTATCATCTGTATATTCTGTGCGATGTTCGTCGCCGCGCCCGTGCACCATAGTCATGATACATGCCCCTGCACCAAGTATTGCTCCGCGACATTCGTCGTTGTGCCTGTGTGCCATTCTCATGATACGTGCCCCGGCACCAAGTATTGTTTCGCGACGTTCGTCGTTGTGCCCTTACGCCATTCTCATGATGCGTGCCCCTGGCACCAAGTATTGCTGACGTTCGTCGCCATGCCCATGTGCCATTTCCATAACATGTGCCCCGGCACCAAGTGTATCCCCACGATGGTCGTCGCCGCGCCTGTACGTGCCCCCGGCACCAAGTATTGCTTCACGACATTCGTCGCCACGTCCGTGCGCCCTTTTTCATGTTGCGTGCCCCCGACACCACGTATTGCTTCGTGACGTTCATCGCTGCGCCCATGCGCCACTTCCACAACATGTGCCCATGGCACCAAGTATTGCCTCGTGATGTAGGCACCGCACCCAAGCGCCACGATCATGTTACATGCTTCCAGAGGGGCTCCGGCCCTCACAGCAGGATGGGCTCACAACCTTAAAGCCATCACTGGCTCAATCAAACTGCGGGATGGGCTTAAAGCCATCACCCGCTCAATCAAACTACGGGATGGGCTCACAACCTTAAAGCCATCGCCAGCTCAATCAAATTGCGAGATAAGCTTGAAGCCATCGCCTGCTCAACCAAACTGCGGGATGGGCTTAAAGCCATCGCCAGTACAATCACCGGGGGCTCCAGCCCTCGCAGTGGGATGGGCTCACAACACTGAAGCCATCACCAGCACAACCTTAAAGCCATCAACATCACACTCGCAGGGGGCTCCGACACGAAGACTTCCTCGCAACGGACTCTAAGCACTGAGCGACGACCATGCCCACTCATGTTGCTGTTGATCATCGACACCACCATATCAATGACCCCTAGGCCACTCCGGGACGGGAGCAAGTCCTCGGAGGGCATCGCACCTAATCCACCTGGCAGTTGGCTACAGGGGAAACCCTCAACACTGTCAAGTTCTCTGCGCATCTCTTGACGCACCTCGTGGGATTCAGTAAGGGCTTAGACTGGTGGCTGGGGCAACGGGCTACTCTGACCATGCTACCACAGCATGATTAGTCTCCTCAGACTGACAGAAAGATGTTGCAAGGGCAGGGCAACACAAACTTCGGGACCAACAGTCCAACGGAGAATCAGTACTTTGGACCCCCTGGCGATGTATCGCTCCCAGGGGATGACACATGTCAACTTATGACACATTCATATTTTTGCTTATAAATAGTGGACTTGAAGCTTATTCAAAGATCTTTTTCTCATTTGGCATTTTCACTTTCTCTCTCTAAAAAGTCATTCTCTTTGGAATTCTAGTGAGAGAAACACATTTGGACTTTTGTCACCGGACCCTTGACGCTGCACTATTGACTCGGACTGTTGACAGCCGGCCTTGTTCGTCTTTGCCTTGCCTACGCGGCTCTGCCAACCCTCGCGACCTGTCTGGGGAGCCTTTCTCTCAGCCCTTACTCCATCCTTGTTGTCTCCCACTTTGCTTACCTGAAAGCTGACTCAGATTGCATCCTTTGTGACACCTCCACGTAGCAGTGAACCCCTTTTTCTGGGCAACACAATATTATTACAATTAATATTGTCCCTCACGTGAAAGCTCTCGATTGCACGTGACGAGACAAATTAAGTGCACTACCACTAAATCCACAAATAGATAGAATGTAAATTGTAATTTAGTAAATGGAAATCAAATAAGCATGCAGGAAGAATCAAACACATATCATGTCAAATCAGAATTCTGGTACCATGTTATGTTACAATATATTTTGGCCTTTATAGAATAAGCTCAATATTGTTAGCATGCTTAACAACTACAATTTGGGTACTAAGGTCGTACTTTAGAGAATCATGTTTTCTAAGCGCACTAAAGTCACAAATCAAGCAATACACGGAAGAAGAAAAAAAAAGCTAATTACACTCATCTAAAGTGAGGATAAAATTACAGTCAAAGATCCAAATTTTAAAAATGTAACATATCGTAATCAACAACTTTGAAAAACTATCAGCCCCGTATATCCGTTGTTGACCCATTAGAAAAAAGTATTTTTTTTTGCTTATATCATCATTACGTGTGTTTAAAATGTCAATACTACCCATATAATTTATATACATCACATACATATATATATATATATATATATATATATATATATATATATATATATAAGTACATAATTTTCAAATTAGGTTTGAAAGTTAGGGTCTTTCCCTTATAAACCACCATAACCGTTACATATCACGGAACCTATTGTCTGTCTTTGTCGCATCCGCTACCACAGCTGTTGGCCTCTATCAGCCACTCTCACGCCCATCAAATATTTTTTTCATCACCCTGTCATATCAAATTAACACTCTATAGATATATCTAACTACTGCTAACAGCAGATTAGCACCCAATAGGTTGGACGGTTTTTTATGGTGGTTGTGGTGGTGGTCACAAACTTTTATGTGGATAGTGATGTGGATCTTTGGTGAGGGTTTTGGTGATGGCGAGGATATTTAGGCACGGCTTTGAATGGGGCTATAAGAGTCGGGCATTTGTGGTGGTGGGCGAAGATTAGTGGTGGTAGTTGTGCATTTTGTGGTCGCAAATAATGAATATCAAACACTTGAGATGGTGGAAATGGCGACATGAACGGGGCTACAGTGTTGGCATTCAATGTGTGTGTGCACGCGCGCTCGTGCATGCACTAATTTATGTTTGTGTGTGTGGACCGTGTGAGATTGTGTCAATCTTATGTGAGTATGGTGATCTGCTAATTGTGGTGGGTATCGTGATGGTTGTGGGAATGATATGGAGGACAATGATGCTTGTCCTGCAGCGGCATGGTGGGTGAAAAGGAGGGGATGGCTAGACTCAAAAGAAGGAGCAAGAGTTCACAACAACAACGACGGTGGCAAGAAGGTAAGGGAGAACTGACGGCGGTGGTGGTGGAGAAAGAAGAGAAAAAACATTGGCATAGGCGAATGGGTCACGGTTGTGGTACAGGATTAGAGGGTCATTTTTGTAGGGTTAGAAGGTGGGAGTATCCGGTGGTGGGCAGTGGAGGTGATTGTTTGAAGAGAAATGGGAGATATAAAGGATGCTTCCGTGGACATTTTGATAATTACCATCCAAATTAAGAGCAATATAGTCATTTCATTATAACCGTTTATTTTTATTTCATGATTTGGTCAACAACATCACTTTCATTTGTCTAAACTAATGGACACACTGTATTTTCACTCTATCGTTAGGGACGTGGGGTAACTCAACAAAAAAAACTACTAGAATAGTATCTTAGGACATAACCTTAAAATTATGTGATTAATGCATGTAAGTTGGAATTTTATGGCCTATAACAAAAATCTCATGTCATATTGCTAGAGATGTTAATGGGCCGGCCCAAGCCCGACCCAGCCCGGGCCTATCTGGCCTATCTTGAAACCGGGCCAGTGAGGCTGCAAACCGGGCCGGGCCAGAAGAAGGGGAAATCTGGGCCCAGTCCAAGCCCTGGCCTTAGGCCCAATATCTAGGGCCGGGCTTGGGCCTTATTTTTTTTTCTTACATTTTCTTGTTATTCAAAGTAAAAACTTGAATTACGGTAATTTCTTGTTATTATTTATGTAAATTATAATGTAGTACTATGACTAGGATTCTTGTTATTATGTAAACAAATTGCTTTCTCTCTCTCTCATTTACATCTCTCAATTTTAAATTTCTTCTTTTATATACTCTAGGCATGTCCAATATTCACAATTTAACGAATCTAATCTTTATCCTTTTATTCATTATAAGTCATATACATATATATATATGTATATATATATATATATATATATATATATATATATATATATATATATATTTATTTGTCTCTCATTTTATTTTTTATTATATGTTAAACCTTTTTATACTCTTCTTGGTGAGCTTTATTAATAAAATCTTAACACATAACAATTATTACTATTTGAAAGAGACTATTTCTACTATTTGATATTTTACTTCTTCTTTCGTTGCTGAAAGAAGAACAATTATTTTTTAAAGTGATTGAAAACTCATAAAAAGGTGAAAATAATATTATTATTTTACTATCTATTTTGTTATTATTATTTAATAATATAAATACTAGCTTTTTATATCTATTTTAACAGTTATTTTTTTAGTACGGTACCAATACTAATTTATATATAAGAGGGTGGAATTAGTCGGTTTGGTATTTATTGACAAATAAATTCGGCCCATCCAAGACCGCCAAGACCTCTTTAAGGAGGCTTATGATTTCTCACGGTTCGATTGTAATCTTTGTAATCTAATTCTTATTTTACGTCAAACATATCTTTGATTATTGCATTAAGGAAGAACGATCATCATAATTCATGTTCAGATTCATTGCTCATTCGATCATCGTTGGACACGCACACTTATATATAATAATGTGTGTATACAATAATATTGGGTCAAAAGAGGGCCTGTGTGTAGGGCCAAAAAAGGGCCAGAAGGGGGCCAGTTTTCGGGCCAAAAGAAGGGCTAGGCCGGGCAAAAAAGGGCCATTTTAGGGCCGAGCCGGGCCCGGGCTTGTTTCTCAAATAATTCGGCCTGGCCCTGGCCCTGGCCCAAGCCCTAAGGGTTAGGGTCAATCCGGGCCCAAAAAGGGTCCGGGCCGGGCCAGCCCACGGGCCACCCGGCCGTTTTGACATCTCTACATATTGCTAAGGAACCTTTTCTGGAAGCCATGACAGTAGTGTATAGAACTTAACCAACTAGATTAGATAAAACACACATACTATATAAAGCATAAAGATCTCAACCCCAAAAGGTAGAAGGCTAAGAAATTATTTGAGATTGATTATAGAGTGATCAAACTTGATTAAATCTTATTATCAGGCATTTGGTAAATACACAAAGCTGATTAAATTCAGCTTTAATTTAAGATAATAAAACTAAATAATTTTCATAATTTAAGAAAAGGAGGGTTGTAGTACTCACTTTTTCAAAATCAAGTTTGACCAATTAAGTACCAAAACATTGTTTGGTCACCAAAGCCTTTAGCATAATCTATGGAAACACTAAAGGTCTGTTTGAAATCACTTACAGTTTTAGTTTTCAATTTTCATTAAAAAATAAAAACCAAAACCACTTTATTTCTGTTTTTTACAAAAACAAATGGGTGTTTAATTAGCCAGTTTTTATTTTGAGTTTTTCTTTAACATTTTTTCACTTAAATTTTCCACCACCCATTTTTCTCCAACAAATTCCTAGAACTCCCCGAAGCACCACCATCAGTGTATGGCACCACCACCATAATAAAATGCAATGCTGGTGGGATAGGACATTAGGCAAATTATGGGTTGTGTGACAGTGCTGAGGTGGCGGCGTTGCTTGAGGTCCCATTGATTGTCCATAGTAGTGGGGTAGATATGGTGGGTTAGTGACGAGGGCCAAATTTATGGGTGGCGATGACGGTAGGGTGGCGGTGCTGGGCAAATCTGTAGGTGGCAGCGGCGAATGTGACTGTGGTGTGGTAGACCCGTGGTTGTTGATGGCGATAGGGTGACGATAGTGATAGGGGCAGGTTCATGGGTGACGACGGGGCAGGTTCATGGGTGATGGAAGGAAGTGTCTGCTATGGTGGTAGAGCTCTATCTATGAGGGGGGGTTTTCTTAAAATGATACTCATTTTATTGTTTCTAACAAAGTTTGTAGGTTGAATCTCAAAACAAAAACCAAAATTGGAAACTAAGGGTCTGTTTGAAATAATTTATAGTTTTGATTTTCAGTTTTCAAAAAAACAAAAACCAAAACTAGTTTAATTTTTTTTTACAAAAACAAATGGGTGTTTGATTAGCCAGTTTTTATTTTGAGCTTTTTCTTTACCATTTATTTTTCTTAATTTTTCTACAAACCATTTTTCTCTAACAGATTTCCAAAACTCCCCGAAGCACCACCATCGGTGGTTGGCACCACCACCATCCAATTAGCAGCACCACCACCATAATCGAATGCGATGGTGTGGGGTGGTGACAGTAAGGCAAATTGTGGGTTGTGCAATAGTGCTGAGATGGCGGCGTTACTTGAGGTCCCATTGATTGTGATGGGGGGCCATATCCATAGGTGGCAATGAGGGTAGGGTGGCAGTGCTGAGGAAAATATGTGGGTGGTAGTAGCGAGATTGTGGCTGTGGCAGCCTCGTGGTTGTCGAAGGCGTAGGTTGGCGAGAAGAGGCCAGATTCGTGAGTGGTGATGACGATAGGGTGACCGTGCTGGGGCAGACTTGTGGGTGGTAGTGATGGCGATAGGGGCAGATTCGTGGGTCACAACGACGATAGGGTGACGACAGGGCAGATGTGGCCGATGGAAGGAAGTATCTAGTGGTGGTAGAGCTCTTTGTGTGAGGGGATTTTGTTAAAATGATACTCATTTTTTTTTAATTCTAACAAAGTTTGAAGGTTAGATCTCAAAATAAAAACAAAAATCAGAAACCTAAAATCCAAAATGGAGTTTTAAAAAAAGCCCTATTTTAAAAAAATGGTTTCAAAACTGAAGAAAAAAAATAAAAACTGTCTGTCAAACGAGTTCTTTCTCTCCAGTTTACAAAACTGGAGAAAAAGCTGGAAAAAAAAAAACGTTGTCAAACGCTACCTAAAACTCCAAAATGGAGTTTTTAAAAATAGTCCCATTTTAAAAACTGATTTAAAAAAATGAAGGAAAAAAAATAAAAACTGTCTGTCAAACGTATTTTTTTCCAGTTTATGAAATTAGAGAAAAACTAAAAAAAAAAACTGTTGTCAAATGAAACATAAATTTTTTGGTCACTTTGTTGAATTGAATCTGATTTTAGCATAATATATTTAAGCATCATTTATAACGTAAAGCTAGTTTTGCTAAAAATAACTTAAAGCTAATTTTAAGAAGCAATTGTGATATAATCTAAAATTTGATTTTGAGAATCTATCCCAAATCTAAGCAAATGCTCAATTTGGCGGATAATTTTATTAGGGCTACGTTTAGTTAGCCACTGGTTGAGTTCCTAGCTTTACATGATTGCATTAGGATTATAAGTAAAACAACCAATGGAAATCGATTATATGTCATTAAACTCCTCCGATTTTGCGCTTTTGTCGTGTTAAAGATGACTTTTATGCTGACCCACGAGAGTTATGGTATGTTATGCATGTTTAGAGTTAATTTATGTGATCTACTTAGTTCATGATATCAACAGCTAGTTTGTCGATTTCAGGTCTTCGATGGAGGAAGCCCTTGATTATTTAGTGGCTTCCTGCTCATTGATGTACTCACGACCATTTTAATAGGATCATTTCGCTATTGAAAAATTGCAAGTGCTCACTTATGCTAGAAGAAAAAAAATCAAAAAAAATTCCAAGAAACAATTGCATGAAAAAAAGAGTACAATGACATGCAAATCTTGATCGTTTGATTGTAAGTAACTCTTGCGAGTTACCCGCAATGCTCAGGAAGAATGAACCAGAAGGTTTGTAAGTTATTGTCATTTCCATGAAAAGAGTAAAATAAGTCGAGCATAGCAAGTGGGTTGACATCTAGGATTTTGAAATGAATTATAGTACCAAAAGAGAAATTTTCTACTTGTTGCCGCATATATCTCTAAGCATAAGGTGGGTGGGATATATAAAACACCCACTTAAAGCCTCAAACATTTTGCGTGTGAGTGGGTGGGTGGTGGGGGAGGTGGGTTCAATGGGTCATCAGTACGTGTACTCTTATTAACTAGTAATTCCACAAAAAATCAAAATATATCAGGCAAAAAAAAAAATCTCTGACTTTAAACTCGAATCGCTATTATTTCTGTGATTTCCCATCAGCATCTCTCAATAGTTTTTTGCTGATGAGCAAATTCTAGCATTCTTCTCATTCCAATCACCTGTAGTCCTTAGAATTTATTTCAATAGTGCATAGGAATTCCAGTATCCAGCCTTTGAAACCCCATTTTCCAGAGAGTTTTACCGGAAGTTGTAACGCCCCGAATTTATTTACGGAGCGTTAATGCCGAATAAGCGGAAATCAGAAAAAAAAAAAAAGCCTTATAATTATCAGAAGTCTCCCAAACGGTAAATCAGAGCATGCACTAATAATTCCCAAAATGCATCAATATCTGACATAGGGGCCCAAAACTTTTATACAATCCAAAATTTTCCAACACGGAGTTTCAAAACAAAACCTAAATGATATCAACTTATCTTAGTTGTTACATTTAAATGTCAATACTAACTCTGAAATAAGGCAGCTAGCCCTTGGTCACACAGCTAGCCCTTCAAATCCAAAATCCAACCTACTAATCACCTGAAAGCAAAAACAATAAGGAAATGAGCCAAATTCCCAGTAAGATTGCTCAAAGGACCAATCAATCGTAAACAAAAATATCTGATAAAAGGAATTTCAGAAGTACAATTTTTTTTCCAATGGAACGGATAATCAAATCAGATTTCGAATGTCAAAATATTTCTGACTGCAAAGTCAGACACAAAAATTTCAACGAACTGGACATCAAATCAAAATTTTAAATGTCAAATCATATCTGAAAGACAATATTTCAAAGGCACACCAGTTTCGACTGAACAGAGGTCAGATGAAATATCCAATGTCAAAATATATCTGAGTACGGAGACAGAGACTATCAGATCAAATATCAAATGTCAAAATATATCTGAGTACAAAACAGACACTATCAGATCAAATATCAAATGTCAAAATATATCTGAGTACGGAAACAAACACTAGAGAGCCATTCAGAAAGTGGTCATATACATCATTCCTGACATATGAGGCTGGTTCAGAAAGTAAGATCGCGATCTTTAGCTCAACTCTCCTGAACTAGCCCACGTTTCACTCCACGTTGGTAAGTCGGAAATAAGTCACATACATTGTGACATGACTCATAAAATTACTCAAAACAAAAATCTCAGAATAGGCGTTATCAAATATCGGACATGTCAAACCATATTCAAAGGTTTGAAAATAACATTATCAAATAACGGACTTGTCAAACAATAAATGAAGTTCACGAAATAATAACGATCATAAATCACTGAAACGAACGATATCGATATGTCAAAATTCGGAGGTCAAACAAATTCGACGGAATTTGATTTTCACAAATCATATAATTGATAACAAGTCATTCTTAACAAAGTTCAAAATAAAAAGGAGAGGAAGAATCACTTATCTCCATTTGAAAAAGTTCAAATTTCAAAAGAATCTAAAGACTTACATGAGCGATTAGTCCATCGCTGATTTGAACTTCGAAGATTAAACCCTTACCTTAATCAAGCCTTTTGAGAGCCACAAATCCTTAAGCTCCTCCTTAGAGCTTTCAAACTTTTCAAGCCAATCTCTCGCTCTCTCGCACAAAGGAGAAAAAAAAGAAACAGAGATCCCAAAAAGGTTAGGAATGAAATAAAATACTATTTATATGGGACAAAAAAATCAAGTTTGCATTCGACCGAAAATAGTTTTCGGTCAACTCAATCCTTCAGCCGTGAAAATGCATTTCCCAAAAATCTTGAGGTTTTATTCGACCGAAAATCACCTTTAAGTCGACCGAAAACACCCTTCAGTCGACCGAAAACACCTTTAATGAAAATACTTTTAATTCTACCGAAAATTTTTTAATTCGACTAAAAAGTACTATTCAGTCAACTAAAAGTACTGTTCATTTTTTTTTCCCAACCGAAAAGTAGTTTTCAGTTGACTTAAAACTTTAAGTCGACTAAAAACTTCAGTAGCTCATTTTCACACACAAAATCTTTTTATTTGAAGCAAAACCCATTTTCATTTGAAGCCAAACTATTTTCATTCGACTTGAAATTTTTAAGTCGACCAAAAACTTCAAAAACTCCAAAATACCATTTCCCTTCATTTTAATTCGAATGAGACCATTTTTTATTCAACCGAAAATTTCAGAAACAAACCCAAACTATTTTCTCAATATTATCAAAAAGACCACAAACTTATTTATTCAAAAATAATAATTTCATATAAGAAAAAAAAATTCGGGGTGTTACAGAGGTGCAGTTAAAAAACAGGTTGTTTTCAGTTTCTTGACGTAAGGAACATAATAAGCAATTGTCATCAGTAATACAATTCTAAGCTTTCGGTTTATTTTGTTAGGCCTTTTTTACACAGCATCCAGCAGAATAAGAGCACACCTGGGAATTTTTCTAGGGAACCAAACAATCTTCCACCATGGAGTTACACTTGCAGTAATTCTCAGAGCCTGCGAAGCGGAGTTAATAAAGAACTGTCCTTTCTTTTGCAACAGCCACACTGGCCAGAGCCTTCAAGTAAGAGTCGATCTCGTCGTGCCAAGTTTTGAGAGCTCAGAGAGCTTGAGATCTAGCCATGGGTATCCTTCATTAACCATCTTCTACGATATCAACCACGTTACTAGTGACTGATAAACCAACATCATAAGTCACTATGTGCCCATAGTTTATTAGAGAACCCCCAGGCATCCAATTCTCCAACCAAAGCCAAATGTCTACCGTTGCCCACAATATGAGTAATGAAATGTTGTACCTTAGCCCTTAGTTGAAGGGTTTTGCACCATGTCTAAGATAGGTTCGCGGGAGGCCTAAAAGTCCATAGATGATTATGCTTGCTGATATATACATATGGCATCATTTGACCCACATGGAGTCTTTCTTGCGTGCAAAATCCCAGATGTGTTTGCATGTAGCAGTCTTATTCCACTCTTCCAACCTTTTTAAGGCCTAAACCACCTTCTTTATTAGAGAAGGAGGTTTATGAAATATGAACAAATTTGCTAATGATTTGCGAGCTATGCCGGTGGTAGCCTTTTGGCTCTATCGCGATTGGTCTCTTGAACTCACAGACATGTTGATAAGCCTGTAATTAGGGCTGTAAAGAACCGAGTTGTTCATGAATAGCTCGTGGTTCATTTTTCAAAGAATTCGTTCATATTCGTTTGTATAATATACGAACTGAACATGAACAAAATATTAGAGCTCATTTATTAAACGAGTTGAGTATGAACATTCTAAAGTGTTCATGAATGTGTTCGTGAACAACTCATCTGGATAATAACTTAATTATAATATGTTCCAAACCCAAAAGTCATATAACTTAATTATAGTATAAATTAGTTTAAACTTGGAAGTCCTAAAATCAATTAGACAATTGGATCAAGTAAGGTATAGTTCTGGTTTGAAAATAATTGTTTTGAATAAGAACACGAGTTTTAAGTTCGATTCATGTAAATAAACGAATGAACTCGAGCCAAATGTGAGTTTTGTTAAACGAACCACAAACGAGTTCAAACAAAAATTTTAAGATTAAACGAATACGAACACGAATATGACTTAAAACTAAACAAACGAGTCTGAACATACCTCTGTTTGGCTCAAACTCGGTTCATATACAGCTCTACCCGTAATTGAGCTTGATGATTTCTCTATAAAAGATGAAGCAACTCTCCACTTCAATTCCTCAAAGTAACTTCTTCTCTCTTAAGTTACAATCAAAGCGTAAGGTTTTGGTTCGCTAAAACATACGGGCAACTCTATTGACACCATCCATGGTTCTTGCAAGCATCGGACAGTTCATAAGACAGCTTCAAATCCTTCGATATTTGAACCTACTAAGGTAATCTGCATGTTAAACTAACAGTACTGTACTACTGTGGAAGCCAAACGTGTATAACCGGGCCCATTTCAACTTTTGGGATGCAGTCAGACAAAGGTTAGAAATTATAACGTTGTGAGACACGAATAGACACTGGACATGTTAATAATGTCAAATGGTTACCTCTATGAAAAGCCTTATACACCAACTTGAATTTCAAAATATTGATTTTTATGCTTCTAACATGTTCATTTGCAGTAGATACCATAACATAATATGCTTAAGAGCACCAAGAGTGCTAGGGCCTTGGAAAGTTCTTATTAAAGGTGTTGCAGGGGCAAAGGTTGCACTATCTCACCAACCTGCAGGAACAAAATGGGATCAAGAGGGAGTCGAGAGTGAAGACGAGAAGTAGCCACTGAACAATAATTCAAATCCAAAGGCGACGATTTACCAGCTCCATCGATACAAGTGTTTGGCTTAATGATCCATACCTTACTTTTATTGATCCGAGACAACCTTGATCTTCGATAGTATAGTCAATTTGCGTTAATGCACATTTTCTTGTCAATTTTCTTCTTCCCAAATTTTGCCAAACCATTTTGGAAGAATCTTCCTAAGGCCATCTTCAGAGCGCACTAACACCATAAAGCAAACATAGATTAGCAATAGATGAGACGTGCAAATAGCAAAACAAATGTAGATTTTGCACCTCCTTTACGTTCATGTACTTCTCTACAAGCAAAAGATCAGATATTAAAGAGAATTAAATTGAATTGGAGCATGCACTAATGAGTGTTGCATAAAAGGGTATAAGATAATGCAAAAGGCTAAGGCACTTGAATGACTCTTCTGACTTTCATGACTCCGATTATAAGACAGTCGAACTCACAAAACTAGACAAGGTTAAGACATGCGCAAAAGGGTTCAAATCGCCCGAGCCAAATTTAGAAGCTAAATTTCTTGATCGAATAGTTCGCCATAATAGAGAAAAATGTTGGCTATAAGCTCATTAATTTTACATTTTTCTATTAATAAACTAGGGTGAATTATGCCTAATTTTCTTGAGGTTAGGATGTAATGTCAAACATGTCTATTGATTGTAAGAAATATCAAATATGTTATTTGATTGAACGGTATACGGGTGGAGGTAGCAGATTATAATATAAAATAACACATGTACCACTTTGTTACTTTGAATTTCTTTTCACATGCCATCGTTATTTTCTTTGATTTACACACACAAAAAAAGAAAAGTAGTTCAGTATATTCATTCTTCTTCAATACAGAGCCTTATATATACAATTACATCTTGAAAGGAAACTATACACATGCAAGATCTGTCAAATATTCTATTCTATGAAAACTATATACAAGATTTATATCAAATAATTTATTCTAAGGAAACTATATACGAGATCTGTCAAATAAACAAATCCCTATAATTGTTACATGATTCCTATAATTATGGAATCATACAGTTGATTAATAGATTCCTATGATTATAGAATCAGGTAGCTCAAATCAAGTAGCTCATGCCAACACTCCCCTCAAGTAGGAGCATAGATATCTATCATGCCCAACTTGTTGATCACATCATGGAATACCCTTTCTGAAATCGCTTTTGTGAGTATATCAGCTATCTGGCTTGTTGACTTGATAAATGAAAATTGTATTATCTTTTGATCTAGCTTCTCCTTGATAAAGTGTCCATCAACTTCAACATACTTTGTACGGTCATGTTGTATAGGATTCTGTGCAGTCTCAATAGCAAATTTGTTGTCACAATAAAGATTCATAGGCTTTCCATAATCAATCCCTAAATCTTGTAATATACTTATAATCCACAACAATTCCCACACACCATGAGCCATACCTCTGAATTCAGCTTTTGCACTTGATCGTGCCACAACTTTCTGTTTCTTGCTCTTCCAGGTAACAAGATTACCTTCCACAATGTAAAATAACCAGATGTAGATCTTCTGTTTGTCTGATCGCCTGCCCAATCAGTATCTGTGTACCCTTCAACATTAGCGACACCATCTTTTGAAAATAATAATCCTTTACCCGGTGTACCCTTTAGGTATCTCAAGATTATGTATACTGCATTCTTGTGTTTTTCACTTGGTGCATGCATAAGTTGGCTAACAAGACTTACAACATAGGCTATATCTGGTCTCGTGTGTGCAAATAAATTAATCTCCCAACCAAACATTGATAGTGATCCTTGTCTGTTGGAGCGTGATTTGGAAAGTTTCCAAGCCTATGATTCATCTCTATGGGTGTTTCTATTGGTTTACAAGCAAGCATTCCAGTCTCAGTCAATAGATCTAACATATACTTCTGCTGCGATAGAGAAATCCCTCGTGCTGATCTTTCTATTTTGATTCCTAAGAAGTATTTAAGTTGTCCTAGATCTTTCATCTCAAATTCGGCAACTAGATAATCCTGCAACAACTTCATTTCATAAGGATCATTCCCTGTTAGGACCATATCACCAACATACACAATCAAAGTTGTTAGCTTCCCTTTTTTATGTTTTACAAACATAGTATGATCTGAATTACTCTGCTTATAACCAAATGCCTTCATTGCAAAAGAAAACCTCCCAAACCAAGCTCTCGATGACTGTTTCAGCTCATACAACGATTTCTTCAATTTGCAAACTTCATTGTTGCATGAAAGGGTATGTTTTACACCTGGCGGTAGATCCATGTAGACTTCCTCCTCCAAATCTCCATTATGAAAAGTACTTTTACATCAAATTGTTACAGAGGCCAGTCTTGATTTGCTGCAATGGATATGAGGATGCGAATTGTATTAAGTTTTGCCACTAATGCAAGAGTCTCTTGGTAATCTACCCCATACTTTTGTGTGAACCCCTTTGCAACTAGTCTTGCTTTATATTTGTCAATGCTTCCATCTATTTTGAGCTTTACGGTGTACACCATCTACATCCAACCGTTCTTTTTCCTTCAGGTAATGGAACACGTTCCCAGTAGAATTTCTTTGTAGAGCTTTCATCTCTTCATTCATTGCCTTTGTCCATCTTGGATCCGTCAATGCTTCCTGCACATTACTAGGAATAGATACTTTGGATAATTGATCAATAGTAAGTTCATGCGACTCATACAATCTATGGATAGAGATATAGTTACTGATTGGATATTTAACATTGGTTCTAGGATCTAGTTCATACTGTTTCTTTGGGACACCCTTATTCGATCTTTGTGGATATCGCGGAGCCAGGTTTTCAGGAAGAACATTTGTTTTGAGAGACTCATCAGACATGGGGCTTGAGATTACCTGAGGAGAAGTATCATCATCATGGATATTCTAGGCCGATCCTTCGGTTAATGGTGTTAACATGGCAACTCTACATCGTTTGTTTGTTCTTCAGGTGGAGCTAATATTTCACTTTCAGTTTTAGGAGAGTCTTGCAAACTATTTTGCTCAAAGTTTATCCCAAATCTTTCATTGACTTCTTCTAATTCTAAGAACTCATCTCTTCTGCTATCTTTTTGAAGCATATTCTCTTCATCAAAGTTCTCCCCCTGAAGAGAAGGGACAGAGACTCCCCTCGGAATAGTAAGGCTTGAATTCTCGAAAAGAAGCATCTTGTGTCACATGTAGTGTTATTAAAAGCGTGCCTAGGCGCACGCCTAGGCGCAAGGTGTGCCTAGGCTCACCCTCAGTGCCTCGCCTAGGCCTAGGCTCAGCTCGTTCAAGAAGGTGCACACCTAGGTGCCTGGGCGCACGGCGCACAGCGGTGGTGGAGGCACAAATCCAGGCGCACCTCTTGTAGCCGTTTGATTGGACTTCGTGGCTTCACGTGGGCTGTCGATTTCCTTACTAAAACTAAAACCTAAGAACCCCAAATCAGCTGACCAGACTCACTCTCAAGTCTCTCTCACTCTCACAGTCTCATACTCTCACTTCGCCGTCGCATAACCCATCACCGCCGGTCGCTGACTCGCCGTCGTCGCATCTCCCTAGTCCCATCTGTGCCGATCATCTGCTGTTATCCTACTGTAGTGCTGCTCGCCTGCTCCTCTTCGCCAGTTCAGCCGCGATTGCTGCTGCTGCTTCAGCCGTGAGGGGCGCGAGGCCCGCGATTGCTGCTCCTCTTCTTAGGTGAGCTTGTTGTTTTAGAACCATTAAATTAATCGAGGGGCCAAAGCTTGTATAGTAGTTTCTTTGGACACTGTGGAAAAAGAACTAGTAAGATGCCCAGGAGCCAAAGCTTGAACAAGGACCTCTAATTTCATGGGTTTTGTGGAGTACGGTTGTTCAAATTTGGTTGGTGTGAAGGATGGTTGTGGTGATCAGTTTAAAGATTGTGATGGTAGTTTTGGTTTGTGTTGGTGAAATCGATGGGAATTTGAGAATACAAGAAGAAAACGAGAAAATGAATAAGTAGCAAAAATTGTCGTATATTAGCTGATTGTCTTACATTTTGTTTTAGCCTATTCTAGCTTGAATCTCCTGGGTAATTGATGAGAAATTAGCTAATTGAATGTTGTTTACATGCATTATGTTTAGATGAGAAATTAGCTGATTGTCTTACATTTTGTTTTAGCAAATAAGACTTTGATTGTTTTAGCTGATTGTTGTTTACATGCATTATGTTTAGACTTTGATTGTTTTAGCAAATAAGACTTTGATTGTTTTAGCTGATTGTTCACTTAAATTTTAGTGATTTGCTATGATTCAGTGGATTTAAGACCTTTCTAATATTGGAAGCTTGTTATATTATGGTGTTATGATATTTGAAACTTTTTCTATTGTTTGGAAGTTTATTAATTATCATGTTTTAAATTTTTTTTACTAAATTTTATTGTTTTAATGCACTATTATTTATTTATTTATATTTATTTTAATATTGCGCCTTGCTTCGAAAAGGTGCGCGATTGCTCCTTGCGCCTAGGCTCCAGGGACCTTTTGCGCCTTAGGTGCGCCTGCGTCTTTAATAACACTGGTCACATGTAACTTCTGAGTTTGTGGATCATAGTATCTATACCCCTTCTGAAAATCAGAATAACCAACAAAAATACATCATTTGGCAAGTGGATCAAGTTTTTTCTGCAAAACTTTGGGAACATGAACATATACCGTACAACCAAAAACTCTTGGTTCAAGATTTAGAAGGTGCGGTATTGAATAAAAAGACTGCAACTTTTGTTGAGGGGTTTGGAAACCAATCACCCGAGAATGCACCCGATTAATGAGGTAAACCGCAGATTTAACAGCCTCCCCTAATAGAATCGAGGCATGTGCATTCCAAAAAGTGAGGCACTGACCACCTCCATTATTTGTCTATTCTTCCTTTCTGCTAAGCCATTTTGTTGCGGAGTGTAGGTGTTAGAAGTATGATGTCGAATCCCTCGTAGGCTCAAAAACTTGTCAAATGACGTACCCACAAACTCTATGGCGTTGTCTGATTGCCAAACCCGAATTTGTCGATGATACTGAGTATGTACCATGTTATGAAATTCCTGGAAACAGTACTCTTTTTATGAAGCAAAGACACCCAAGTCATCCTAGTGCATTCATCAATAAATGTGACAAAGTAGCGAGCCTTAAAAAGAGAGGGAATTTTCGCAGGACCCCAAACATCAAAATGAATAACAACAAAAGGTTCTGGACATTTATTCAAACTTGGTAGATAAGGAATACAATGGCTTTTAGCCAGTTCACAGACATCACAATGGAAATCGAAAATATCCAAACTTGTAAAAAGATGAGGTTTTAATCTTTTGAGATAACCAAAGAAACATGTCCTAATCGTCGGTGCCATAACCATACATCCATTCGAGCTTTTTCTTCACTCTTAATTAGATAAGCATGACTAAAATTATGTCCCCCATTCTATCAATTCCAAGTAATATAGTTTGCCCCGTTTAACACTATAACCAAGAATCTTCCGGGTCAGAATATCCTGAAAAAAAAAAAAAAACAAGGTCCAGAAAGTTATAGTACAATCAAGAGATGAGGTAACTTGGCTGACCGACAAAAGGTTATATTCAAGTGATGGAACAACCAAACAGTATCTAGTGTAAGAGTACTAAACAAAACGACAAATCCTTCTCCAGTAATGAGAGAGGTACTCCCATTAGCTATTGAAATAACTGACTGGGGTGACAGATGGAAATGTTACAACTAGCCAGAATCTCATCATATGGTCGGATCCACCTGTATCAGTAATCCAAGCAAGTACTATCCTTAGAAGTTGCAGAAAATACGTTTGCCTTACCAACCGAAACTGGGTTAGCAACATTTGCTGTAGCTTGTGAATTTTCCTCCGCATTTGGTTGGACTTCCTCAGTAGATGCTACCATGGCTTTCCCTGCTACCTTCTTTCTTGGTTTCTTTGAGAAGTGCCACCATTCAGGATAGCCAATGATCTCATAACATTGTTTCGAGTGACCTGTTTTACCACAATGACTACAAACAAAGTTGTTAGATCTGCCAGTTGACTGATTATTTCGATTTTTGGTTGAACCAGATGAGGATCCTTGCTAAGTTCGGTTGGCCAGCATAGCCGAGCTCTCAGAGATTGATCAAGAACCTCCCATGGTCTGCCTTTGTTGATGTTCTCTTCTCACATATGCATATGTGCTTTCCAGGTCCAACTTTGGATCCTTTGGCAAGATTTCCCCACGGACCTGATTAAACTCAGAATCGAGTCCGCTTAGATATATATGAATCCAAAGCCTGGCCATCGAGGAATGCAATTGTACCACCCTTCAACTGTTCCTTCTTGAGAGGTAGTTCTGTGATCAATTTCCTGGAAAATAACAACAAGTTCAATGTAATATGTCGACAAAGATCTAGCATTTTGTGTGGTAGAGAAAGATTTTTGATTCAATTCAAAAAGACGGGTTTCGTCGGATCCATCATTGAATGTTTTTGACACAGTCTCCCATATTTTCTTAGCTGTGGAGAGGCGAATAAAACACTGCATCAGTGACCGACTCATCGAGTCAATGAGCCATCTTTTCACTAATTGATTTTCGGTGATCCATGTTGCGTGGCTGGGATCTTCAGGGGCTGGCTTCTTCGTTTCTCCGGTGAGATATCCAGCTTTGTTATGAGCGCCAATATGCATCTCCATAAGCTGAGATGACAATAGATAATTGGTCTCATTCAGGATGATGCTGGTACGAAACACAGAGTTGTCTTATTGAATAATAATTTGTGGTGTTGGGTTATTTGGTACAGTTGGAACAATGGGATTGAAATCAGCCATTTAGTTCAGAAGCTGAAGGAAGACGACTCTGATTCGGTGATGGTGAGCAGTTTTCAGACCTGCTCTGATACCATGTAAAAGAAAAGAATTTCGGAATACTTCGGTATATTCATTCTTCTTCAATATAGAGCCCTATATATACAATTACATCTTGAAAGGAAACTATACGTAAGATCTGTCAACTATGAAAACTATATATAAGATCTCTATTATATAATCTATTCTAAGGAAACTATATACGAAATCTGTCAAATAAATAAATTCCTATGTTTGTGACATGATTCCTATAATTATAGAATCGTACAGTTGACCAATAGATTCCTATGATTATAGAATCAGATAACTCAAATCAAGTAGCTCATGCCAACACACCTAATACACTCCCAACCTGTCCGAACCAAGTAAGCTAATGCAAGACGCCTCTCGCATATAGCAAACCAAGTAACTTCATCTTTTACAATGTTTTCATTCCCGATCATCATCTTTTTAATTGTATAAAGTCTGCGTCAAAGAGTCAAATCCCTCTACACGTTGTGCATATTTCGTACTAAACCATCATAAAACGTTCACCATTATAAACTCGTAAAATCAGTTCATCTTTATTTTATTTTGTTTTGTTCACTTCTTCTTATCTCCCCTCCCTACCTCCTGGTCTTCATCCACTGTCCACATGGTGTTCCGGCGAGTTTTGCCACTAAGAACGATAGCAGAACCGAAAATTGCGGCATGAGAAGCGGAGATGTATGACCAACAGTGCCAGAACCGATGATTGTCACTGTCGATTGCTTCAAAGACGATTCGCCATAATCAACACCAACACACCATAACCGCCGCAGCCGTCAAGACTAAAACCTTGCCGTAAATGGTAAGCAACCAAGTCTCGATTACAGCACCGCCGTGAAACTCGCATAGATCTACGGGAATGTGTGTCTTACGCATGCACGTGTGTGCCCAAATCTGCGCAAGTGTGTGTGTGTACGTGCGTGCACGCATAGATCTGTTAAGGGGTGTTATGATTGGCCGAGGGTGAACGTTGGTAGGTTTGTTAGCGATGGCTATGAATTCTTGTGGTTGTAATAGTAGGACGTAGCGATGACAGATGATTCTTGTTGTGATGATGATTGTACTGAATCAACTCACTGTATAATGGAACGACTATTCCTTTGTTGAAATTTATAAAAAAACAGAGTATATAAAAATGTACAAAGTACAAATGATATTATAACAGAAGAACATTTGTGCTTAAAAATCTAGTAAGATTTTGACTGCCAAAGTCCATGAAGGTGAATCATATTACCTGCTAACCTGAATCGGTATAGGGAAATTTTTCCAAAAAACAATTAACGATACCATTCATCAAAGATACCATTCATCAAAGACGTGAAATTGTCCAAACAACCTTTAGACCGCCGGAAAAAACTCTGCAAATTTCTCACTATCCGGGTAAAAAAGACGCAACTCAGACAAAAAATAAAACAAACTAACATCGGACTTAAAACTTGCCATGCCCACATAAAATAGACAAGAAATACATTTCAAGTGATGCGAACAAATAAAATCGAAGAACTGATGCTCCAGGGTGGGTCAAGCAAGAACCAACTGGTCAAGATTTCCACTGTAGAAGATGAATACCTTCCTGCTGCAAAATTCCACAACATGATGCTCTTCCTTTCTCTAGATGCACACAAGAGAAAAGAAGTGTTTACCGCCTAGGGATAAAAAAACAATCCCCATGTACCGTGGCGTATGGGTGTCCTCTTTGTGAACCAGTCCTATTTTTTGTCCGCAAGAACTTATTTGATTTCATGAGAAAAGAGTGTTTCTACTATGAGTTGTCCCATAAAAGAATTGGTATTCCACAAACTGAAATTCATCTTCGAGGCCATGATCTGTACATCTCAATGAGTCCTCAATGAAGAATGACTCCGCTTTGCAACCTTCAGCTTCCTGTTTTTGTCACTCTTTCTGTGCTTCAGTAATCGCTCTACTTCAACGTCGGATTGGAGCAAAGACTGCAGCCTCTTTAATTGTCCACTGCATTGCTTGTGGTCGGAAGGAACAATGATCCGTTCATCAAGGTTAAACTGTCTCTGATGTGGAGACTCCCACTTTGCTTGCAAATAAGCAAGAGATCTCCAGGGAGGAAGAGGCATTGAGTTCTGCTTAAGAGAGGATCTAGCAGCTTCTACCATAACATGAAGGTACTGCTTCAACTTTGTCAAAGACCCCACGTAAACAGTCGGCAGGGAATTCAATACTATATCATAGGATTCAACAGCTCGTGCTATTTCAAAGTGACTTCGAAAGTCGATATCAATGATCAGACGCTCAGAACTTCCACTATCATTGTAATTCATGATGTCAATATACTCGTGATCCCCTGCATTTACAACCAAATTAGAAAGAACTTTCTTGTGATCCAAAAGCTGTCAACTACTTGCACCAAAACACAACTTCTTGATTGTTGTAAAGTCAACACCCTTACCTCCAGGAACCCTACCACGACCCTGCCACTTGGATGCGCACACAGCAGCATCATAACCAGAATGCCTCAGAAGCTTTGCCAGAGAAAAACGGATGCAACTAGCATTACATGGACCTGATTTTACAAGCTCAAGGTCTATCTCCTTGATTGATAGAATGAGGGAGTTGACAACTGACAGCAAGTTCCGCTCGTACCGAAGCATTGACAGCTTGTAATACTGGATAATTAACAAACCAGTCAAACTCAAGCACCCTTTTTATGCGATGGTTAAAAGTTTTCCCAAATTCAAAAAGGAAGGGAAAAGTCACCGAGCCATTCCAAACGATGGAGAATTTTAACAGTTTACAAGATGTTCAATAATGTGGACAATACATTAGGACCATCAAATATCATCTTCTCCCCCAACTATCATGTTTCCTAGGTCTAAATTAGCCCAGTTTTCAGGCATGTTTAAATTTTTCTTTCGGATGACTTAAGCTAACCACATGCTGCAACTTTAACTTCTTACCAAGTGAAAATAGACACAAATAGGATTATCTCATTTCACAACAAAGGGAAAAGATTCTGGAAACTAAATCAAACTTTTTCATTCCTGCTTAACGGCATCTTCTTTTACAAGATATCGTTTTACAAAAATCAATTGGAAGTATAATTCCGGAGTGTCCAGTATGCTCTTTCTTTCATCAGTGACATATTATAAAGAAAGGGGATGAACATTCCTCAGACCATAAACTCCAGAACTTTGCATAGGAAAAAACTACAAGTTACATTAGATAGCCATATGAAGCAATACATCCACTCCGTACTTTCTCAGCATGATTGGATCACAGCACTGAATAATGTCTTCGCTATCAGTACATAAACTAAGAAGAATAAAATAATCCCTGGTGCAAATGGTCTTCATAAAGGAGTCGAACAGATCTCTAGCCATTTAATCTACTATTGCCTTATTCAGGATTCATTAGGTTCGTTACCAAACATGGCTGAGGGAAAGGACATGCCAAAAGGGATACGCCTACCTTTGAAAGTGACGATTTCACCGTAATGGACGTCAAAAGGAACAGGCGTAAAGTTAAGGCTGAAATCGTCCAGTCCATAAAACCTTTTAATCAGCATATTCTAGGCAAGGGCTATCCTTAAACTACATACTTTTGAATACTCGCTTTGATGGCGTCCAAACGGCTTAGTTAGTAATTTTACTGACAAAAACAAAAAGAGAGCAGATTTTCCCTTCTTCCTTTTTTTTTGGGTTTCTTTTTTCTCTAATGTCATGAATGCATGTCATCATATGGCAGGTTGTAATTCCAAATTCAGAACCATTATACAATTCTGATCTAAAATGAAGAAACTGCAGTAACCCTGAAAAACTTTTTTTTGAGAATGTTGCGACTCATTGGTTTCCTTTTACTATTTGGATACCAATGAGATGCATCATAGTCCAGTTCTTTTGTAATCCTCTCTTTCGCAACAGCTCTACTCTACATTAGAAAGTGTGTGGCGCCCTTTTTCAAGAAAGTTCTATTCAAAATGAGACTTCAAGACAGCCTCTTCTTCAAAGTGAGGGAACTCTGTGCACATCAACACACCCTCCCTTGACCCCGCAATCAGGGAGCCTGGTGCATTACACCGCCTTTTCTAATTCTACTCTAACTTAGAAAACCATACTACAAGCCTCTCTTTTTTTGCCCCTTTTGCTGGTCATCTTTACTTACCATAAAAAGTTCATAAGAATATGCTCTCTTCTTCCCTTTTTCAATACTCTTTACTTACCATAAAAATTCTACACAAGGACAATATAAGACCAATATACAGAAAACTTTTAAAAAAGTTAGAAGCAAGTAAAAGGAGTTTTAAGGTAAACTAACCGAAATCTTGTCGGCAAGCTGTCCGAGATCACACAACAACCCGGAATCACCGTCGCTGCTCCACCGCGACTCCGCCCCGCCACCACCACTGCCGCCGCCATTCTCCAAGAAGTCACTCACCATCACCGCCAGGTCATGCTCGCTCTCGTGGCTGAACCCGCCTCCGATCTGACTCAGCGAGTCACTCACACCACCACCCCCCATCCTCAGCCACATGTCCCCCGTGGCCACAACCACCCTACAATCCATCCCCCCACCACCACCTATATCAAATCGTCGCTAGAGTGCCAAAGTCGCTAAGCCTTCCATATCTCTCAAATTTAATCAATAAAAAAAAATTCATACTAACCCTAGAACAACAACATTCGAGAAACCCAATTCGAATTGCGTCATTCAAAGAAGTCCCAGCAGAATTCAAAAACATCGAATTTCAACAATTGCCAATCTATTTTTATAGCTGGTAACCACTCATATTAAAAAATAAATCAAAGCATGCTAGTAATTCCCAATGAATTTTACGAAAAAGGAGCTGCACTGATGAAAGAATTAAACCGAAACAAAATTTTGGTTCATGATTAGAAGCTGAATTTGATATAATTTTTGTCTTATTGGATGAATTTGCTGCGAAAGAAGAAAACAGAGGAGGAAGACGAAGTGAACAGGGAGAGGGAAAGTCATACATAATATAAGGAAGGGACGAGGAGGGAAATGACGAAAATGGGCCTGGGGGGATTACGTAATGGCCAAGTAAAGATGTTGCGTTTAACGAAATATTCGAGCTGAAGCGGATAAGGTGAAAGTGAACCAAGACGGAATGTTGGGGGACATTCCTTAATTGCTTTCATTATTGTTTTTGAAACTCCTCTTAAAGGGGAAATAAGCAGGTGATTAGTTGGGCTTGTTACCAAATAATTAGTGATACCTAACTCTCTACATTACTAACAAATAACCAAATTAATTGGCCTCTCAATTCATGAGTAACACAAATTCTTAGAATATATGATATGTGTGGTGTGTACTTCTACCACTTTGAGTGACTTTCAGTCTCAAAGTGATGAGTTCATGTACTTCTCTTGTTTAGCTATTGTACTATTTTGTTTGGCAAAATAGTTGATCTTCCTTATTCGAGCTCCACAATTGTCGCTAGAGGATTTTCAGTGTCGCTAGATCGTATTATTAGCGAAACTTGTGAAGACACTTATTGAGCTCAAATACTATAAGTACAGCTTAAATATCACTTCTTTTAACAGCTAAATGTGACTTAATATAGTTGAAAAAGCACGAGGGCTATTATTGTAATGTGGAGCATATATAAACGTCTTAAAGTTTAATTTTGTAATCTTTATTATTAACCAAATAGAGAGCGTGAGTTACTCGAATTCGATGCGGATAAAAGTGCACCAAGCTTTACATTCGGTGAATCATATCCAAATATGAATGCAATTTGAATATAGACAACATCAAATTTTGAGCTCCATATACATTCAAAAGTGTTATTGAAAGATGACCGGCAGTAACTATAAATGTTCCAAAAGCGAATTTTTGAAAGCACCATAAAAGGCCAGAAATACTGCTAGAACAAAGCGAAATAAAAAATTGAGCCCTGAGACCTAATAGCATGTCTCACTCCAATCTCTTATCTCTCGCTTATTTCCTTAAAACACCTCGCGTGGCCCTCCTTCTCTCATGTCAAACAGGGTGGTGGTCAAAGATTGCTTATATGAACTCTCTCAGTTGGCCATCACCGGCGTATATTCATAGGCATACAAGGACCGATGGGGATTAAAAAATCCGCCACGACAGCCCTTCTCTTTTTTTTGCTAGCTTAAGGTTGACAAGGTTAGCCAATATATACTCTGTTTTGTTTTAGGGCTAATTACACCAGTATCCCTGAGGTTTGGGGATAATTACAGGTAAGGACAATAGTTTTGACAAATTACACTTATGTCCGTTGACCAGAAGGAATGTTAAAAACCCTAACGGTTTCAATAAAATGACTTCATTACCCTTAAGTTATAAATCTATTTATTCAAATGTCATTATCTTAAATTTTTTCTCTCTATTAAATTCTCTCTCTCTCTCTCTCTATATATATATATATATATATATATATATATATATATATATATATATATATATATATATATATATATATATATATATCTCTTTTTCTTCCCCCACCGCCCTGTACACCACCCCACCGCTGCTACCACCTTCCCTCCACCCCACCGTTGTTGCGCCTCCCATTCCTTACCGCGAAGTAGAGAACGAGATAGGTGAGATCACGGCCAACCAGCCACGGCGAGGCAACAGCCAGTGGTGGCGGTGAGATCGTCGCATTATAATGCTTGATAATTGTCTGAAATAGGGTTTTAGAGCGAGATTGGCAACGAGAATTGAAACTTAAACGATATTGGGGTAAGGGGAGGCGTGATAATGTCCGAAATAGGATTTTAGAGAAAGAACTGTCGGTTGTGTGGGTTTGCAAAGGGATTGCCGGCAGCGTGGGTGTGGGAGGGGCTTGCCGATGTGGTGGGGTGGTGAGGGGAGAGGCTGCCAGCGTGGTGGGTGGTACGGGGAGAGGCTGTCGGCGTGGTGGGGTGGTGTGGACAGGGGCTGCTGGCGGCGGGGGGCTGGGGAAGGAGGGACTGCCAATGGCGGGGGCGGGGGAGGGAGCTGATGGCCGGCTGCGACTTCAGATTCACTGTAAATTAATTTTCAAATCAGGGTTTTGAACCCTAATTTGAAAATTAGGGCTCTTATAAACCCTAAATTTTGAAATCAGGTGTATAAGGCATATAATGTGGGGTATTCTTAATTTTATTAAAAAAAAAAGAAAGACTTTAAAAATTATTCGGTATATATAGTATAAGGGCATTATTGTCATTTTAAAAATACGTAATGATGATATTAGCCAAAAAGTACATTTTTTTAACGGAACCCTAACAGATGGATACGGCTGTTACATTTTCAAAGTTTTTGGTCACGGTATGTTACATTTTAAAAACTTAGTGTCTTTGACTGTAATTACCCCCAAACCTCAAGGACATAGGAGTAATTAACCCTTTATTTTAATAAAACTACATCTTAATTTTTCCAGGCCTTTGGCGGGTAATTGCCCACTTAGTCGTAAGTATGGCGTCTGGAGTTGCCATTGGCAAGTGGTGATGGACAAAACCAGATAGAGATTGTAGTCAGAACATTGTAATAGCATTCTGGTTCACCAGAGTATCAGCCGAAGCAGAGGATGATAAACGTATTAATATTGATTTAGTGCCCAAGGCTATTATTAACCGTAAACGCGCGAGAAAATAAGGTAATTAACTTAATTTTTAGATGTTCGGGGTGTTCACGGTCCCCACTTGCCACCTATATATCCGTCTGCTCTGCTGATAATAGCAATGACCAACAATGCCTCATATAACAAAAATTAATCGTCTCTAATTATTGTTGTATATAGTTTTACTATATTTTTAGCTATAAATTTTGCAACTCTTTTTAACGTCACTAATTAAAGGTCTTTAAGTACATTAAGCAACCATCATCTTTGTTATATAGGAGCTGTATCCGAATAACAGTCAAAAAACGTTCTTACGTCGCTAACAAGAAAGATGTAAATAGGGATCAAATAAACAAATAATGGGGGCATAATAGTACTTGCAGGATAATCACATTAAGCAGAACGTTATTTAGTGATTGGAGACCAAAGCATTGAATTGTGGTTACGGCCAAATTGGAAGATGAACGTGATTGATATGGAGGTTTTCACCCATAAAATGACCATTGAATTGGTGGCTTGGACTCGGTGGCCAACTTTTTCTTAGCTGCTAGCTGTTCAACCGTCCGCAGCAGCCCCTCGACAGCCATGGAGATCATCGTACTGTTGCCATATGTTACCTTCTTAGGCGGTTCCTCATGAAACCAAATGGTGGCCAAGCGGGCACAATTTGTCCCAATCGTTGGAATAGTTGGATGAAGGAGGCTGATGCGATAGAATGAAAGTCTAAGGGAAAATTTTAATATACTATCTATTCAATGGTTTTAAATGATTCCGTCATTATTCCAAAACCACCGAGTATAATCAACTTACAAAGGGATTGATGTATGTGACATAAAGGTTTTATATATCAAACATTTTTTTTTGTTAAAATGCTCGTCGAAAATCGTACAATACACATGCCTTTTTTTTCGAAAACTTAAATTCAAGAATGAGTTCACCGAGTTCACCGATTTATGTTACACTTAACACTCACTTTGATATCCAAAAAGTTCTTCTAAATTTTTTTCATATCAATTATCAATAGAAACGTTCATGCAAAGATCTCATTGCTAGGAAAGCTCATACGTATATATTGATGGAATCCAAGCTGAACAAGTGATGGAATCCAAGCTCACCAAAAACTATAATTGTTAGGCTTTAGGCTCATTATTGGGAGTATAAGTAGTTCCTACTTTCTGAACACCATCGAATTGTATATTTCAACACTGTCAGTCAAAATATTCTAATGAAGTTTAAAGTTCAAAGTACAAGCAAAGTTTGATATTTAATGGTTGACTAACAAGTATCTTTTAGGAGGTGACAGTTACCCGTAGTTAAAAAGTTGGCACCACTTTGCCAAATTTGAAATTTTGTAGCACAAGATTTGCCACGAGTATAGCTTCAAGCAACAGTCAGTATCAGACATGTGACAAAGTTTTTCATCTTTTTTCTCCAATTTCATGAATGACATGCTTCCATCGCGTTATATGAAGGGGTTTAGCTGATGACATGTCAAACTATGTTTTGGTAATCTTCTTACTAAAGTTTTCTTTCCATGTTTGTCGCGACAAATTGAACTGAAGCAACGCTGAAAACCAACGAATATTATCGTTCTACAGACCGAGTATGATTGGAACATTGCGAAACATATTTCATCTAGTGTACATTAGTACTTCGAGTGTAGCTCACATGCAAAGACACTTATCACCGACGCAATCGCAGATACATGTCTTACTCAATGGTGTAAGTGATATCCATTGATGATCTCCCATGTTACTTGATCAAACATAGCAAGTTTTTGCTATATTGTTTCTAAAAACCTTGTTCTGGCAGAGGTATCTCTAGCTCTTCGACATGCGTATTGACTCGGATACAAAAATTAATTGTCGTTAGCAATTGAGGACAAGCTTCTTTCTGTTTTGCCACGACGATGGCATCTAACCTACCTACTCCTAGGAAACGTCCGCAAAACTTGTATAGAATTTAAAAATACAAATCAAATATATCTCGTGAAGATCCCTGCTGAATTTCCTCCACTTCACCAATTGATTCATACACACTCGCAGTGAAAAACCGTAAAAAAAAACTTAAAGCAGCTGCGTGAGTCCTTAAACACCATTTATCGACAAAAAAAAATCCTTCAACACAGACGAACCCTTATGAAAAGCAAGCTGATAGTTATTCCCTCTTATCATAATTTGATCTTCAGTTAGGAAGTGCATTTTCCTACTATTTCTCTTTTATTTGCATGTGAGTTTATGCAGAATGGAAACATAAACAACATGACACGCCTACCTTAGAAAGCGGGAATCTAGTACTGAAACTATGTTCTTAATTAAGGTTGTCAAGCTAATTCTCTATTAATCAACTCGTGAGACAATATTTTATTGCTCCGGTCAAGCATTCATTTAAGAAAAACAAACGAACAAATAGTTGGCTAACCACCAAATTTGCTTCAATAATCAACTTCATGAATCATGACCTTGGAAAATAATGCTTGAGAAAAGGCTATGAATTGCTGGAAATGCAGCCACCAACTTTGGCAAGTATTATATTAAACCCGGAGTTGGCTGACACATGACAAATTTGGAACTAGATAATTGCTGAGAAAATGAAGAACCAACAATGAGAGTATCCAATCTTGGTATACTGGGAACATATAACACGTTCGAGTCTCTTGTAATTAATTATTTTGAAGGATTGAAAAGTTACTAGCTATTCGAAGTACTAATTAATCAAGGTACTCATCAATTCTTGTTTGTCAAACGAGTCCGATCCACAAACAACGTTGTCTCAGTTCTAGTATCAAATAGTACAAATTATATCAAATGTATGATATAAAAAAGTTCATTATATCCTTCTGAGCTGTTGTAAATTGAGCTTCTTGCGTTTGTTCTATATATTACTTTTACTTGTATTTTCTCAACTGCACAAGACTACGGACCTGAACGTGATAATAAGGCCTTTCACAAAACCTTATCAGGATAAATTTTCATAATACGCATGCATTGTATATTTGTATTAATATATGGATATCTTTTTCCCCTTATGATTAATACAGTACATGAGACTTATTAAAGTATTAACTACAAAGCATTGGAATATATTTGATCAATTGAAAATTATTAATTATTAGAGAACATTATTGAGTACTAACTATTATAATGTCACCTTGTGCTTTCCATTAGCCAACTTCAAGATGCAAGGTTCGATCCTCCGCCCCCCAACAATTTAATATGAAAAATACTTCTAGCTGCCAGTAAAACTCAAGAATAAAGAAAATGATTCCCAAAGAATTTTAGTAGTAATACGAGCAAAATCAAGTCCCTTATACATGTGTTTGTGTTCGAAAGCAAATTCACAGTTAATTTGCACGTAATTGTTACAAACTAACTTACTTGTGAATTCTTTTTGCCTCTATGTGAGAACTTCCTTAAAGTGTTTAGAAGATAAAAAAAATTGTAATCGAAATTATGTAGATTGTAAGTGGACCCAAATATGAAATATTTAACTTTTAAAAAGGCTTTATTAAACTAATCTATGAAGGCTTTTAACATAAGAGAAAGTCTACACTATCCTTCATAACAACGACGAAGAAAAAGGACTTGATTGATGACAGCGATTGTTGTGCCCATGCATTGAATCTTGCATCCAATTTCTATGCCACAAATTATATGTAAATATAATTACCACATAAAAGGTAAGCTACCGAATAGCAAGTAACTTTCACTTAAAAAATAATTGATTATAACTTCTCCCAACAGCTGAGTAATTAATTACCCTCTAGAAAATAGGAACACATTTAATTTAAGTTAGTTTCTAATTCACATGAGAAAATAATCATCTCTTTTTCACAAATAATAAATAAAAACATTAGAGCCATAAAGTGACAATTTAATTAAGGCCAGGCCTTGAACATTTAGTGACGATCTATGGCTTATAAGTTCTCAAAATTATTTTGCAGCCTTGCACTATTAATTCAAACATTTGTACTAATTAACCACCTATCAATAGCAAAATTATTTTAAGGTCCCAAAAACAGGTCCTCAACATTTACCAACTTCCCTCCCAACAAGCCCCACAAGGGTTGCCTGCTAAACATTCTAATAAACAAGTGGTTCGTAGCTCCACATGTGTGATCCAGCACAAACTACTCGGCCAATAATTTGAAGTGGGGACCTGAAAAGGGAACATGATGCGTGTTATTCTGCTATCTGCCAGGGCTCTTCTGATTTTTGAAAGAACATCCTTCAAAAATGGAATCTGCATTTCGCTTTTATGGGTGCTCCAGTTAATCATCTGGCGCAGATTATCGGCATGAAAACAGCTAGAAGATGCTCCATCAAGACCATCCTGCATCTTTGGGAGGATTCTGTTTAGTTTGCTGCACTGTATTAACCTGGAGATTAATGGCGCAAGTCTTGATGCTAAGTCATGCAGTTAGCAAAATCTCAACGCCCCATTTCGACCAATTCATCAGGATCTCTCAATAAGGAAGCTTGAGTTGAGTATATGGGACAAAGATTCATTGAAAGAGTATGTAAAGGCAAAATTAAAGCATGGTGCAAACAGGTAAATGAGCTGTTATGTTCTATGGCCTAAATTGCTGGCACATGAATCTTGGAGAAAAGTTATTGATCAAGGGTCGCATCATGACCAAATTGCCTTCATTCATGAAAGGAATTGATGCCGACTTAATCTAAATGGCCACCAGAGAAAGCTTTTGTATTGTAAGTTTTATATCACGTGTATGTAAATAAGTGGTTGATCTGCATCTTATATTCGATAGAGTTATTTTCCCTCCGACCAGTGACGGAGTGAGAAATATTAAGGCCAGAAATATTGAGTGGGGTGGGCACTAGAAATTCTTTATATGGTTCAACGATAGGGGTAATGCCTAAACTCATGACCTATCATAATTTTTTCATGCTTTTTCGTCGCCAAAAGTTAATATTTTACTCCTACAAATAAGCATGATAATATTGTTGAACACATTTCTAACATCCTAAACTTTAGAGCAATCAGTTACATAATGTGCTATTTTGTTGTGTAAGATCTTAATTTTATTATTTCGACTTGCATATCTAATTTCCGCATTATAATAATAATACAATTGACACTCCGTTTTCTAGTGTAACTTGTGGTGGCACACTTTCATTTATATCTCATTGTTTTGCTTCACCATGTACAATTAAAAGCATCACAACTATAAACATATAAAAATGGACAGATCTATCCAAAACATCAAAACTATACACATAGGCAAGTGCCTACTGGTGCACCATGCCGCTTCCGGCCCTGCCTACGAGCATCTTTTTGGTTTCGACGTCAGGCTTTAACTTAGTATTGGAGACAGACCCACTACCTATCTCGTATTCTCGTGCCATAATTTGGATGCGTGACTCTTTATTCTCATCCTCATTGTGGCTCTTTAAGTTCATCCTCATTTCATCATCTGAGTCAAGATTTTTATGATTTTGGTCATCACCTAATCCTAGGTTTCGCGTGAGGGCGGGTGGTAAGTTATATCGCACATCGCCTATAAACAAGTCGTGAAATTGATTGTTAAACCCAGTGGACTAATCCTTCTAATGAGTATGCTTTTGTGTTAGACACCAGATTTTAAAAAATATATTCTAACTCTTTGTTGTTTTCTTCAGAAGTAGAAGTAAATAGGAAAATACTTCAATCAGGGATTCATCAATTAACAGCCTGAGACCAGAAAACTCACTAAAAAATCAAAGAAAATAAGAATTAGACAAATTAACTCCGAACTGCATCTTTTATAGAAAAGAGCTGCAGGCTATAGCTGATATATAGACTAGTAACCTCAGTGCTTGAGGTAGAAAATGTTAAAAAATGAGATCAATCTTCATGTCATTGTCATAGACACGCATCTCCTGCATAAAAACTTCGGATCAAACTCTTGCCTACGCACATATTCTCTTATTTTTATGGGCCAAACAAACAGTCTTGACGCCAGTAGCGGACAAGTGGTTGTAGATGATGAGGGGGCTGGTTGTAGTCTTGCAGATGGTGATGTCCAGATAAGGGGGTGGAAGAGAGAGAGGTGCAGCTGGTGATGTCCAGATAAGGGGGTGGAAGAGAGAGAGGTGCAGCTGGTGATGTCCAGATAAGGGGCTGGTTGTAGTAGGTTGGAAGGTAGGTTTATGGACTTAAATGCTTGAATTTCAACCATTGATAAAATTAACGGTCATAATTTTCTTGAAAGATCCCCATATGTGTTTTATATTGGTACTAATATATGATGCTATGATAAATGAACACAAAAGATGGACATTTTATCGAAAAAATGCTCCTAAAATACGTTTGCTAAAACGACTAGAAAAATACAATACTTTAATATATTATGTTCAAATAATAAGATCAAAATAAAAAATACATTAACAGAATGACACTCAAATGAATGACTTATATAGACGGTCTTTATACTATATTTTGTTAACGCAAATCCAATCTTTATCTCTGTAGTTGTCTCAAATTTTGTTCTCTTCATATAATTATGCTGTTACGTGTTGGCCCTCGCATTCGATAAAAGGTGGAACACAAAAATTAGAAAGTTTATTTTGATCAATAAAATGCAATTGTGTGTAATCTGAAATTAAATTGACACAAAAATTTGGGTTGCCTTTGGATTTACCAGGTATATAGGAAGTGAGTGTATGAATTGACTACTCATAAAATTATGAGTTTTTCACTCATGCCCGTTCAACCCACGCAAGTTTAAGCTGTCTCTTTGTTAAGTTCAATACATTGTCACGATAGTTTAGAAATGTTTTTCTTTTGTCAAATAGGTACCCATACCGTATGCAATTTCTGACTCTGTTATTGCTTCACACCACTATTTTCCTAAACCAAATCATGCTCGCATAAGTTTTCCGAGCCACTTGAGACCACAAAAAAAAGCAGAAACGTTGTTGAAAAAGATTAGCACTCTCTGACTAGACTTTTTAAGTCCCTCCATGTGTACTAGTCCTCGCGGTAGACTTACGAAGCATTCTTGTCAACATTCAACAAGCATATCCAACTTGATCTTGTGAGGATATCCAGCAAGAATCCTCGTTGGATTTGCACAAGGATATCCAATCCAACAAGCACAAAAGTGATGCTAATTCTTCCGATTGTTGGCCATGGCAAGTAGCGAATTCTTGTTTGCTAATCACAAATCTTGGCTGAACTGGAAGAGTCCTGCCCTCCATGCGCTTTGCCAATCTCCAGACTGGTTAGCATCCACTTTTATGAAGAACACTTGATGAATGAAACTTAAGTTTAACATCATATACCATTTGCATCACTAAGTGAATGAAACTTAAGTTTAACATTAACTCTAAACTAAAATTATGATTTCCTATACATGTGGGGAAAATCCTTATGCTTCACAGCCATTCGATGCTCCTCGTGCCACAAATGTTCTAACAGAAAACAACACGCAACGCCATTTTGATCTATCTAACGCAAATTTGACTGGAGGGCAAGAAAATGGTAACAAATTCTCATACAGTTGTATGTTGGATTTAATTGGTCCAATCCAATTATGTGGTATAACGGGTCATATAGTATGACCCGTTATACCAATTTATTATTATTCAGCCAATTTAATTAATTAATGTCCAAGTCAAATAAATAGTCAACATTAGTATCATACAATGCTTATAAACCCTAATCTCTTAACTTCAGTGGATGGTTGAGATTTGACAAGTTTAGAGTTGATCTCAGTACTCTCTTTATATAAATATCTCATTTTCTTGAAAATTAAGACATCATAATGTTTGGCTTCTCTTTTATCTCCTAGACTAATAGAAAAATACACAACTATATTTCATCATCATTGATTAAAAGAGTAGTGAAGATCAATATTAAAGGGTATGCATTCGCTTCTACATCTTGACGTTCTTTCATCGTCGGAATGAAACTTTTGATAGTTTATGACTTTCTTCGATTCCTGTGAATTCAAGATCTTACTGTTTTTTATGTTTATACTATTATAATATTCTTATTCTCTAGAGTAAAGGAAAAGTTTTATGTTCATGCAATTAATCAACATGGCTCTGATCAGTCATATTAGATTATTTCATTCATAACCCAAAAGGGAAAAAAAGAGAAAGAAAAAAAAAGGGAGGGCCCGTAGTATGTGCCGAAGGGTGTTGGCTGCTCAGATTACTTGGTTATGTATTTGGGCCTGTGGCATTGGCCCAGATTATGTGAGCTGAAGCTTTTCTTCGGCCTGGCCTGTTGGTGCTATGTTATGGCCCAGCCTAAAGGCATGTGGACTGGCCTGTTGGTGAAATGTTTTGGCCCAGCAGAAAATTTGTTTAGGCCTGTTTTGGGCCTGTTTTCTGGCCTGCCGCATTGGTCCTTCTGGAGTTAATGATTGGGCCGTAAAAGGCCTATGGAATGGCCTGCTGTCGAGGCCTTTAGTCCGAAGAAATGGGCCTTTTTGGCCACAAAATTTGGGTCTATTTCGGCCTTTCCAAAGAGGGCCTACAGCTGCAAATTGGGCCTGAATTGTTAATAATGTTATTAGTGATTACCTATATATTTTAATATCAGCTTATGTTGTTGGGATATTAATGAATTTAAAGTGCCAATATTATTATTATTTTCAAGAATTAGTTTAAATTTACGAGATCATGATAAAACCTCATGCTTCGTTTGACATATTTAGATTAATTTAATGAACTTTAAAATAATTAGTGGTTCTTACTTATTTTGGCAGTAAGCGGACCAATAGAATTTTATTATCTTTGGTAAATCGAGATAATATCTCACATCACACTTACTAATTAAAAATATTAATTGGCCAATTTTTAAGCAGAAAGAAAGGAAAAAATAAATTACGTGGGTCAAATTATTTTCTGCCCAAATGTGATATAAATTGTGCTCATGTTGCTTGTAATGATTTCCAAATCGCTAAGGGTGGAAAAGCACTTGTATGTTATAAATAGGCCAACGGAAGATTGTAATTGATATGTTAATTTTTTTTCTTTGTAAAAGGTTTTGTGCACTTACCTTTTCCATACAAATAAATTGTTTATTCCTCAATTTATTTTAATTATGTTAAATGATGAATTAACTATTTTCATTTTTATAACTAACGTGCATGATTATTGTTATTATTTAGCGTATAGTCATGCTGCAATTACTAGCTATCTTTCCTCTTTGAATCTTTGAGCGATACTAATTTTAGAAAATAGAAAGAGTAGATTAGTATAATTTGTGGAATTATGGATTTGGATTATGCTTTACGGGTTTGACGCACGTAGTCCCTTACGGTTGAAAGCTCTACCAAGCAAAAGGTGGCTTTTGAAAAGTGGGAGCGTTCCAACAATGAATGACTGCAATTTGAGGAGCTATTCCTGACTCAGAAAATGCTAAGATGTACCTTGTTCATATTGAAAAGTAGTTTTAGGGTTCTTCCAAGGCATATGTTACTACTCTTATAACGAAAATGGTTATGCTCAAGTACAGTGGATCTAGTGGTGTTCGTGAGCATATTTTATGTATGAATGATATGGCTTCTCGACTAAAAAGCTTAGACATGGAAATCTCTAAGAGTTTTCTCATGCATTTTATGACTTCCCTTCTTGCCTAATTTAATTTTTTTAAGATCAACTATAATACAACAGAAAGAGAAGTGGAATATAAGCGAGTTGATTTCCATGTGTATCCATGAAGGGGAGAGGCTAAAATCAGAATAACCTGATAGTGCTCAACATTGCCGTAACTAGTCCATCTAAAGGAAAAAGAAAAACATTTGGCAAAAGTCACGTGCAAAGGAATAAGAGTGTTCTTATAACTGTAACTGATAAGGCAAGCTCTTTCTGGTATTAAGGGTTCTTCTCGTCCAAGTGTCAGTTTTGTATAGCTAAAGAACATATGAGTAAAGAATGTCAAAAATTTCAGAGAGTGGTTTGAAAGGAAAGATAATTTATCTATTAGCGTTCGTTATGAGTCTTATATAATTGATACTCTTTTAAATACACGGTGGGCTGAAACAAGTGCAACTGTTCACGTAACTAATTCATTGCAAGAATTCATTTCTATGAAAAAGTTAAACCAAAGGGACCGTGATGTACTAGTAGAAATGGAAAGAAAGCTCAAGTTGAAGATGTAGGAATTTCCCGTTTAGTTATGGAGAGTGGCTTCAATTTATATTTAGTTGATATTGTTTATGTTACCAGTATGATTAAAAACCTTACTTTTGTTTCTAAACTGGATACTCGTTCAAGTTTTATAATAAAGGTTTCTCTCGTTTCCTTTACTCTAGAGTTATTGTTTCTGGTTTGTTGGAGAAAAACCTTTGTAAATTAAGGTAGTGTTTGAAATCACTTACAATTTTGGTTTTCTGTTTCTAAAAAAATAAAAACGAAACCAGTTTAGTTTTTATTTTTTACAAAAATAAATGTGTGGTTGATTACCCAGTTTTATTTTGTATTTTTTCTTTTGGGTGTTTGATTACATCGTTTTTAGTTTGAGTTTTCTCTTTGGTGGTGGTTGCATTGACGGTGATGGGCGTGGTGGTGGCCGACAGGGGCGGGCGGTGGCTGTGGCGGGGGGGGGGGGGGAGGGGGAGGTGAAGGTGGTAGTCTCAAAACAAAAACCAAAATTACAGCTTTTTAAAATAACCCTGTTTAAAAAATTAATTTTCAAAACTGAAGGAAAAAAAAGGAAAACTGTGTGCCAAACGCATTTTTTTTCTTCAGTTTACAAAATTGAAGAAAAGACTAAAAATCAAATGGTTTTCAAACAGACTCAAGTTTTGATGCTTCTCTTACTGAATCTTTTGTGAATGATATAGTTACTAAAATTTGCAGTAAAAGAAAAAGAAATAATGAAAATTCTACTAAATTGTGGCATGAAGGTCTGAGTCACATATCACGAGGCAGAATGGAACGGCTCATTAAGAATGAAAATTTTCTATCTTTAGATTTCTCAGATTTTTGACTCGTGTATTGAATGTATTAAAGGAAAATTTGTATAAGGTAATAAACGTGGTGCCACTCAAAGTACGGGTTTTTAAAAGTTATCCACACTGATATTGATGGACCTTTTCCAACACCTGGTATTGGTGGTCATAGATACTTTATTAGCTTCAGTGCTGACCATTTTCGTTATGGATATGTTTATCTTATTCATGAGAAATCCGAATCACTTGCCATGTTTAAGATTTACAAGCCGAAGTTGAAAATCAACTTGACCTAAAGATTAAAGTTGTAAGATCTGATAGAGGACGAGAATATTATGAAAAATTTTCTGAAACGGGTCGTAACCATAGTCTTTTTGCCTTGTATCTAGAAGACTGTAGCATCATTACTCAGTATACAATGCCGGGTACGTCCCAACATAATGGTGTAGTTGAATGACAATATAGTACGAAATATGATATGCCAAAGCACTTTCCAGAGTTTTTGTGTGTCGAAGCACTTAAAACAACTATGCATATTCTTAACAAAGTTTCCAGTAACTTTGTGCCTAAAACACCTTTTGAATTGTGGATACAGAGGAAACCACGTTTAGGATATTTTCATGTGTGAGTTGTTTAGATGAAATAAAAGTTTACAATCCACATACTAAAAACTCGACCCCAAGATCACAAGTTGTCATTTATAGGTTACCCTGAAAGGTCTAAAGTTTTCAGATTTACTATCCATCATATACCATTAGAATTGTTGAAACTAGGCATGCAATATTTTTTAAGATGCTGAGTATAGTGAGAGTAGTACACCAAGAAGAATAAACTTTGAATTCAAGATTATATTTTTATTCCTATTATCCAAAAGGTTGGTGTGCCTTTATCATATTGAGGATACCGATGCACCCGAGGTAGTACCTACTGATGAGCCCCTTATTATGGATCATGTTCCAATTCCTGCTAACGAGCAACCTCTTCAAAGGTCAGGAAGTGAGAGATGGACAACTATCTCTCATGACTATATTGTGTACCTAGATGAGACTGACTATAATCTAGGCATAGGAGATTATCTTACATCCTTAGAAGAAACTATTATGAGCAATCACTCAACTCAATGGCTTGAAGCTATGAAAGATGAGTTAGCGTCAATGAAAATAAATAAGTTTGGGATCTTGTTGACTTGCTGAAGGGGTCGAAACTATAGGCTGAAAATGAGTCTACATAATTACGCTAGATCCTAAAGGCAATGTCAAAAGATACAAAACTAGACTCGTCGCTAAAGGTTTCACTCAAATGAAGGGGATATATTATAATGAAACATTTTTTCCTTCGTCAAAAAAGGATTCCTTCCGAATAATTATGACTTTAGTAGCTCATTATGATTTACCACTGCATCAAATGGATTTAAAAACTACATTTCTTAATGGTGACTTGCATGAAAAAATCTATATGATGCAAGCAGAAGGGTTTATGGTTGAAGGCAAGGAACATCTGAAATGCTAGTTGAAGAAATCCATATATGGATTAAAGCAAACCTATAGACAATGGTGTCTTAAGTTACATAAAGTGATTAGTAATTTTGACTTTAAAGAAAATGCAGTGGATCAATGTATATACTTAAGGATCAGTGAAAGTAAGTTTATTATTCTAGTTTTGTATGTAGATGATATTTTACTGTTAGTAGTGATATGCATATGTTGAATGAGACCAAAAAATTTCTTTCTAAGAATTTTGATATAAAAGATTTCGGATAGGCCTCTTATGTTATAGGCATTGAGATTTACCGAGATAGGACTCGTGAAATATTAAGATTGTCCTAAAGAGGGTTCTCAAAAGGTTCAATATGCATAACTGCGCTTCAATTGTTGCTGGTGTATTTAAGGTTGACAAATTTAATTTGTTATAATGTCCTTGGAACTAATTGGAGCTAGACGAAATGGAGCGTATTCCTTGTGCCTTAGCAGTAGGGAGTCTCATGTATGCTTAAGTCTGTACTCGCCAACATATAGAGTATGTTGTTGGCATGCTTGGACGTTACCAAATAAACCCAAGAATAAGTCATTGAAAAGTAGCCAAGAAATTCATGCACTACTTACTGGCACTGAGGATTTCATGCTTACCTATAGAAAGTCAGATAACCTTGAGGTTATTGGTTATTTTGATTATGATTATGCAGGGTGTGTAGACAGCTTTGAGACTATTGATTAAGTACATTGTTGTGAGAAAAAGAATTCAAAATCACATATTGTCTATTCAGCATATCAGTACGACTGCTATGTTAGTGGATCCCATGACGAAAGACGTATCGCCCAGACTCTTTAAAAAACATATCGCTAGCATGGGTTTGGTTGATAACATTTACTTAAAATTGATGGAATTTTGATTTGATATATTTATTTACGTGATCACTTTATATTTTGGATTCTGGATATTATGCTTATGGTTTGTTACTTCTCGTTAAAGTGCACATTTGAAGTATTCTGAGACAAACACTGATATAAGGATCACATGAACTAGTTCATATTGTTATTTATTATGGAACGGTGCAGTTCATGTCTATTAAGCAGCTTGACTGTCATATATATATATATATATATATATATATATATATATATATATATATATATATATATACACACACACACACACACACACACACACACACACATATATAGCAAAAGATTTAAGATTGTAACTAGAGAACGGTTTTGTGCCGCTGAGAGACACGGATACTATCTTCGATTTGGTTTTAGTATATCTTGTTAGATTTGGCCTAACTTACGGGAGGTTTTGTTCAATTTCGGTATGTCAAGACTTAAGATATTAATTTAAGTATGAACCTTTGTCAAGTGGGAGAATGTTTGGTTTGATCAGTCCAATCCAATTAGGTGGCCTAACGGGTCATAGTAATTTGACTATTTATTTAACTTGGAGATTAATTAATTAAATTGGCTAAATAACATTATGGGCCTATTTAATTTTAACATCCAATACATTAATAATTTATGGCGTATAAAAGGTTTATAGACTATAATCTCTTAACTTTGATGGACGCAGTGTTGTTAAAGGCACATGTGCACCTAAGGCGCAAAATGTTCCTGAAGCCTAGGCGCAAGGCGTAAGGCGCATGCGCGTATCTTTTCAAAGCGAGGCACAATATTAAATAAATAAAAATAAACTAAAATAATACAAATAAATAAATAATAATACACTAAAACAATAAAAATAAATAAATAATAGTCTTGTTCTACCCTTTAACTAAACATTTACTCCCTCCGTCCCTAAAATATCGATCACTTTTACTTTACACACATATTAAGGATTTTGATTATGTATTGTGTGTTTTTTTCATTTTATCTTTTAGAGAGAGTGGAGAAGAGAGTGGGCCATGAGAAAAAAAATTAGTTGGTAGAGTGCTAAATGTAGAGAGAGAAATAATAAAAAAGTATAAAGTGATGGGTCAGGAGAGAGAAAATGAGTAGGTAGAGAATTAAATGTGCAGAGAGAAATATAATAAAAAAATATTAAAAGAATAAATATGTAAACATACCTACAGAATCTTTTTTAATTTGTGATCAATTTTTATGGGATGACCCAAAAAGAAAATATGATCAATTATTAAGGGACGGATGAAGTATATTTTTTGGGCATCAATCGTCATTGTTTCTCCCCAGCTTCCTTCTTCTTTGGCTGAAGTTACCAACATTGAAAGAGCATGGAAACTTCTGAATTAAGAAATCAATTCGTTGTGCCAAACAGCTCCTCCAACTTCTCTGTCCATCCCCTTCTGAAAATCTGTTATAATTTCTCATCAGTGCTTACCATAGAATCTCATAGCAAATTACAGCAATAGCATTACGTGACAGAATAGCATCTCACAGCAATCTGCCCCGCCAGACTTTAACAATTGCAGCAATAGCATCTCACAGCAATCATAGCTAGCTTTGTCATTGAAGGGGGAAAAATAAAAAGCACGAGACAGAATAAATTCATGACGTGAACATGGAGCAATGAAGCTCACCCGAGAGAGAGAAAAGAGAGAAACTTGTGCAACTGAGAAGCTGCTTCAATTGACCAACAGAGCAGCAGTTGCGAAAAGGACCAACAATGGCAGCGGCTGAAGCAGCGCCAGCGACTGGAGAGCAGAAGGCCGGAAGAGACGGGATATGCGATGGCGAGCAAAGACGGGAGATGCGACGGCGACGAACGGAGCAAAGCTTGGTCATGGGTCGCTGGGTGACTATGAGAGACTGAGAGAGCTTGGGTCTTGGTCGTGAATCAGAAACTAATTTGGGGGTTTTGACTTGGTAAAGACAAAAAGGTAAAAAAAGATTGAACGGCTACACAGTCTTGCACCTAGCTTGGCTCCTCCACCGCCGCTGCGCACCTAGCACCTGGGCTCACTATCATTAAGGATAGAGAAGAGTAGTGAAGATCAATACCAAAGGTTACGAGTTCGCTTCCGCATTTTGGTCTTCTTTCATAATTGGAATACATTTTTGACAATTTATGGCTTCCTTCGATTCTGGTGAGTTCAAAACCCTATTGTTCTTATGTACATGCTATTGTAAGATTTTTATGGTCATTATTATGGTTCAAGACTAATGAAATAATCTAACCATGTATCCATCAAGGTTTCCAGGATTGGTTTGCTAAAACCATAACATGTCACTCTACCTGCCTGCAAAATTTTCAAGTTGAAGCATAGTTATTTTAAAAACCCACAAACGTTGAACCAATACCAGCAGTACTCTCTATTAATATGGTGATAGATATAAAGAACTTACTCTTGAGCACCATCAACAACTTAAGGATGTCTCGAAGAATGCTTAATTCTTTTGGCATTTCTGGACTATCAAGCTTATAAAAGATCTGTAGAGCTCTCGCAGTAAATTGGTGTACTAGAATTACTTCCAGCTGCTGATAGATTATTTAATCATACTTACAAATTCAAGAAATGAAGGCCAGCATGAGAAGGGGACAAAAAGGAGGATCATATTTTTATTGGAATGGAAATGCATCACTCTTTTGGATGGCAACATCCAGGATGATGATAGTGTTGGAATTGTGTTTTAAACCCATCGTAGAGAAGCAACTTTAACTCAATTTTTAAATTGGTTCCAAACCATATTTTGGTTAGGAACAAATTAATTCATGATCCTCTATTGGAATAAATGATCATGGTATATTCACATGTTTAAAACAAATGAGAGGTGAATGAGAAAATTGAAGTTAAAGTTGGTAGTTCACTTTGAAGGGAAAAAAGTATTCCACAATGAAGAGATAAAGCCAAGTTATCTCCTTATAAGGCTTAGCCTTGAGCTAAGGATTGGGCCCCTTGAGAATACCCATGTTTTATAAGGAGGAAGGATCTAGGTTAACCCAAGATCCACCACACACGCGTTCACCGCCAGCCCCACCCTGTCCCGGTCCGTGGCTTGGGCCTGGCCCATCAGGCTTAATTCTTTTTGTGACAAAAATATTTAAATAATTTATCACACAATAAGGTTGTGTGCTTATTATGGTGCGACGATTTAAATAAATAAATTTATCACACAATAAATTTATCACAAACAGACTCACTAATCAGCGACGATTTAAATAAATAAATTTATCACACAATAAGGCCCATCAAACAATAAATTTATCACTAACGGACTCACTAACCAGCACCATAATAAGCACACAACCTTCTTGAGTCGATTGACAAAATCGGTGGTGCGTACTAGAACTCGTTCATTATTTTCTTTAGGTCTTATATCTTGAAAGTCCACGTAAGAGTTTCATTTTCGGGGGGGGTTTGATAGATGATAGACACGGGAAAGCATAGAAGCTGAAAAACTAAAGGAAAATGTGAAGAAAGCAAAGCAGAGGTGGAGATGATATAAGATGGGATGACTACTGAGCAGTGGAGGTGGACATTCCACGTGCCTGGTCTTCGACCATGCTGGCGGCTATACAGGAAGAGGGAATCATTGGCGAAATAGTGAAAACATTATATGGACTATATGTAGAATTTGGATGGCGGCGCGTGAGTGTGCTACTTGCTACCTCCGCCCCCGATTGTATTAATGCGTGTAGAGAAAGAGGGGGAGATAATAATTCAAAGAATTAAGGGTACTTTTGTCCTTCTCATTTTTGGTGCATACTAATACTAATGGCTTGGAAAGAGCCTTTCTTGCTTTAGCAACGAGGACACTCTTTCATATAGAGACGAGTTTATCACACAATGACACCATTGACGTTTTAAAAAAGAAGCGTAATCTACTACTCACCACTCAATAAAATTGGACGAAAGATAAAATGAATAGTTTGGGATTTTAATATTACTAAAAGAGTTGAAATGATCATATTTAGTATAAGACGGGTGAAATGTATCTTGACCTAAAAATAAAAAAAATTAAAACCGGCTTTGAAGAAGAGAAGCAAAAGTATTCCAGCAAACTTTACAACTCATGCTTCATGCCAAAATGAAAGGGATTAATTCCAAGAAGGTTTAGTAGGGAGTAACATATTAGCAAAGGTTAGCTAGTATTGCTAAATTGCAATTGCTTTTGCCAAAAATATGTTCGTTTTGGGCGATGTATCATGCGCGCTTCATTAAAATTTATGCCGTTCTCGTCAAAATCATAAGTACTCAAAATAAACCAGGTCTATTTCAAAAATCATCTTTGAAACGTGGACTCACCAAATTAAAAAAATAAACATCGACAAGAGGAATATCGGAATATATATTCTTGTTATTTTTTAATAACTGAGAAAAGTTGTCAATAATATAATTTCAATTTTTTTTATAACAAAATTGAATGATAGGGTTCAAATTGTGGATACATTTATCGAATTCTCTATTCTTGTAGGATCCGGATCGTTATACTTTTGAACAATCAAAATTACCCATTACTGTCGAAATATAGACAAAACCCACTTTGATAAAAAATTTCGCCGCTAAAGTGCTTGGACACCCTCAGTTGACCCGACCCGTGGGTAAGGTAGTCCTTTTCAAATTGTCACGGACAAGAGCATGATCCGATAGATATTCCCTGCTTTCCCACAAAAATTACCCAAAAATCCATTTCATAAAATCCTCACTCCACAAACCCCAAAGCCTCGACCAATTTGAGTCACAGATACACCCTCTCTTTCGTGCCGTGCAATCACCATTCTTCGAACATGGGCAGGAAATTCTTCGTCGGCGGTAACTGGAAATGCGTAAGTCTCCGACTCCATCTCCGCTGTTGATTTCTAATCTTCCGATCACCGGATCTGCTGACTGTTAAAGAACTTGTAGCTCCGGTTAATGTGATGTACTCGCTTTGAAGTTTTGCGAATTCTTAAGATATAATTTGAACGCGTTAATATTGATCTCCTTTCTTCCTTTTGCACTAGCTTCACTTGTCAAGCATTGGATCTATAATTGCTACTTCGGTTCAGTTCCGACCATACACTTCCTCCCTTTACTTTCTGCGAATTCCAAGAATAGAGTTTGAACGTGTGATCATTGACTTAATGATTGGCTTGCAATTTCTAGGATTGAATTTGAACATGTAATTCTTTTTGCAATTCTGATCGTGAGATATGCTGAATTTTCTCTATGTAGAATGGAACCTCGGAAGAGGTGAAGAAGATTGTGTCGACACTTAATGCTGGTGAAGTGCCGTCCCAAGATGTTGTTGGTATGTAAATCGAGTTGATCTCTAGCTAATGTATACAGTGCTATGTATAGAAGTTCTCTTAACATTTGAAATGGCTCACCATGTAGAGGTTTGATGTATATATTGACTAATCTTTATATTACTAAAATGCAGTACTATTGTCCAATCCTTCTTGTTATTCGTTCTGCGTTTGTCAGTAGCATGTGCCTATATCTGTAAGCATAACTGGCACAAAATGCTAGACTGAAGCAATATTGAAACATGTCAACAAAATTTTAATGCATCTCGTGCATAGCTTATCTCATTGCACTATGATTCTACGAAAGAAGTTGCCCTGTGCCTCCTGTTGCATGCGGGGGCTGATGGTATGTAGGCTGAGGGGTCAAGGCCTCCCCCCTTTTCTGTTATACAACATATGCTTGCCGCTAAATACTAAAATGTAGGTGCCATCACCAGCTAACCAGTAGTTCTAGTTAATGCTTCCTCTCTCTCCCTGTACGTATATGTATATCAGTGTAGGCATATGAGTACAATTTATGGATTCATTCCACAGCAAAATTAATTGATAACCCAAATATGAAATGTTTGAAAACCAACTCACTTTTATTTGCATGTGTTTGGGTGAGGTCAAATTCACTGCCTTTTTTAGCCCAGCATGCTCCAAATGTATTGGAATGACCCTGATGCATCTTTAATGATGCTTGGAATCTGAATTTAGTAGTAAAGGAGTGAATTTAGTGCTACTATCTTTCACTTTTCACATATGTACATCTGACCTATTCATCTGAAGTCATACATCACTTGTCTAGCAAACATAATGCCTAATTAGAGCTTTACATGAACATTTTTTTACCCAAGACAATTTACCTAAGAACGTTGAGATGCCTTCATATATTGGTTTGCAAAAATTTTCGAAGCGCATGCACTTGGTTTTTTCTATGATACTTATATCAGAACCAAGTAGTTGGATTTCATCTATACTAGTAGTCAACATATTTTTATGAGGTTCCCCCCCACCCCACCCCACCCCACCCCCAACAAACACACACACACATCCCTTCCCGCCGAGCGCAGTGGAGATTTGAACTCGTGGCTCCGCCTCTGATTGCAGGGTTACAGGCTTGCCCAAGGGTTGTGATTGCCTAGTTTTTACTGCTTTTATTTTTCCTTCCATTGATTAGATCTTCAATCTCTTGACATTTTAACATCATCTTGTTCTTGCAGAGGTTGTTGTGAGCCCTCCATTTGTGTTTCTTCAATTAGTTAAAAGTTCATTGAGGCCTGAATTTCATGTTGCTGCCCAGAATTGTTGGGTGAAGAAAGGAGGTGCTTTCACCGGTGAGGTTAGGTATGTTCTTTATACTTTTATGTTGACATTAACAAGTCTCACCCTGATGAAGGGAATAGGTTCCTTTAAGCCAATATTATTATTATTATTATCTCGTTAGGCTTACTATTTGAAGGTGTGGCTCATAGAATCGAATGCATGCTTTCCTCACTCAAAATTTCCATCCGTCCTACTTGCTTATGATTTATTCATATGCGTGTCTGTGTGATATGTTAATTATTATTATTATTATTATTTTTTTGGGTGGGTGGGTGGGGTGGGGTTTTTTTGTTGTTGTCGGGGGGGGGGGGGGGGGGAGCATCTGCTTTTATCTTTTTATCTTCTTAAAGATTCTTGAATGACCCTGACACATCCTAAACGAGCCTGATGCGTTATATTTTCCACTGCAACTGCCTTTGCTGTTCTTCTTTAATTTGGTTTGGATTTGAGATTTACATGGTGTAAGATTGACACCTCACATGATAGCCTACTACATGCTCGTGCTGTGGTAAAGCTATGCCGGGTGGTATTATCGCATTTATAGATTGGTTTAGCCACATCACTTTTATGCTTTCTGACAGAGCATTAGATTTTATGGTTCAAAACTTCGTATTCTGTGCTTATCCAATCTTGCTTTTCTGCTGGATCCTTATTGAATTCGTTGTTTCCTTCAGTGGTTCAAAATCCAGTACAAAGATCTTATTTTGTTTTTTACTATATGCACAGTGCAGAGATGCTTGTCAATTTGGGCATTCCTTGGGTCATCCTTGGCCATTCTGAAAGGAGACTTATTTTAAATGAATCCAATGAGGTAATTTGTGTTTATTTACCCAATTATAAGTTGCAATGTTATTCTACTTAATCATTGGTGCTTAACAAGCTGGGGTTGGTTACGTTTCAGTTTGTTGGAGACAAGGTTGCATATGCCCTTTCTCAGGGTTTGAAGGTAATCGCTTGTGTTGGTGAGACTCTTGAGCAACGAGAATCAGGATCCACCATGGAGGTTGTTGCTGCACAAACTAAGGCAATTGCAGGTGCGTACTTATTTTGAACATTTTGTGCTTTGTCTTTTGTTCTTGGGTTGATTTTGTTCATGATCTATCATAGATCTTAGCGGAGCCTCTTGTCCTCTTGTCCCCTGGACCAACTTTTTTCCTTTTCAGTTGATAACTCACGATTCCATTTTGTTTAATTAGGTGGTACACTTTCTTGCTGTGGCTTCTAAGTATACTCCTGTTCTCCTTTTTGAATTGGGTATTTTATAAGAAAGATGTTCTTCCTTCCTTTTTGTTGTGTCACGTCTGTATCTAACCCTTTTTGATGACTGTTAAAGAAATTTGTCACATAAAATATGATGTTTAGTGGTTCAAAGGACTTCTGACCATAATAGTTTATAATCCCTTGGACCACTTATGTAGGAAATCTCTAAAATTGTTGAAATTGGTTTATAGAAGACAAAGGAGATACCAAGGATTTGAAAGAGGGACCAATTAGATTAATGATAGATGGGAGTGGTCTTCTGGTCCATACAGCCAAAAACAAGAACAAGTTGTTATGCAATTTTACATACGTATAGAACCACTTTAAATTAATTATGCCTCCATTGATATTCCTAGTGAGTTTTTATGTTCTCCATCAAATACCTTAAACTCATCCACATGTTCTATTTATACATTCATTTCGAATCAAAGAGTCGATGCATTTTAGTTCTATTTTTCTAGAGGTGGGGGAAAAAGTTAGAGCAATTTGCTTTGGGGATTGGGCATGACGGGGGCAATTTTTTTACGAAAGGACCAGCTTGGTAATTTTTGGAAGGATGGCCTTATATTGGAGGGATGAATGATGATGTCTAGTTAAACGGGAACGAAAAGGTCACTACTGTAGTGACTTCCAGAGCCAATAACCTGTGCATGCAAAGTCATCAACAGCAGAAGTGCACGAACACTTTATCTAACCTTTGACTCATGCGTCATATCAAATGTGAATCCTTTCAGACTGTAACTATACCTCTGAACCGAGCTTCTTTCCAACAAGTCCAAGATACTTCTATTTGAGTAATGTCATTTTTTTTTTTACGAAGAAAGCCTTTGATTAAGCATCCCACTCAAGGACAAATAGCATTGGCACCTCTTTCCATTACTCCACTCTAGTACCTGAAGAGAAAGCGGGGATGATGTCTGGTCAATGCTTTCCTGACTACGAGATGTCATATTAGGCTTACCTTACCCTCCGCTTAATGGCTGGCTTTACTTTTCGGTGGCGATATTCCTGCATTAGTGTGAATTATTCTTGAGTTCCCAATGTTCGTACCAAAAGCTGTTTCCTAGTGAAGTGCCTAACCATGTTTCAATTTTTTAGAGTGGTGGGACCCGGATTTTGAAGATCCTCTGACGAGAATGGGCCAGATCATATACAAGTTAAAATTTATTAAACCGCTTTATATAGTGCGTATTTCTCATTTTCATCGATTCCTTATTGCAGACAAAGTATCAAACTGGGCTGACGTTGTTCTGGCTTACGAGCCTGTTTGGGCTATTGGAACTGGGAAGGTTGCATCTCCTGCTCAGGCTCAAGAAGTAAGTAGGGCAATCATGATGATTTATTCTGTGATGCTATAACACAAAACACATTATTAATCGGCTTTTGCTTGAAAGCACTTTGTGGTGTTTAGTTTTAAATGTGTTTTGTAATACCAAAAAAATGGTGTCATTGTGTTTTGGTAGTTTTATAGACCAGTACCCAAGGAATGAAGGGGGAGTGGTAGTTTTAAATGTGTTTTGTAATACCAAAAAAATGGAGTAGTTTTATAGACCAGTACCTCTATGGGCTTTGTGTCGTTGAAGGGGGAGTGGTGGTGATTGGGGTTTGGGTAAGAGCCGCTGCCGTACAGAAGTGGTGGCAGATTGGGGTTTGTGGGTGGGGCTGCCGTGCAGAGGCGCCGACAGATTGCGTTTTGGACTGGGGGGCTGCTGTGGAGAGGTGGAGGTGGAGTGGACAGGCTGTGTGGGACAATTGCAATTGGGTATGGTTTCGAGGGACCGCTGCATAGAGGCGGTGGTGGTGTGCTGGTTTCGGTGATGAAATCAGAGTGGTAGATGTTAGGGTGTCATTTTGTGTTGGGTGGTGGTGGGTGCTGTTAAGAGAGAAAATAGGGAGAGGGGAGGAGGAGGCTGGCAGCGCCGGGCTCGGTGTCGGTGGTGCTGCGGCAGTGGGTACTTGAAGAGGAGGATTGCATCCGAATTTACCTTCCAAGTTACAGGCAATGAATTCATTATGTTAAAACCTTGATCTATTTCAAGATTCCGTTTGGTCAAAGGATGTCATTGATATTTGTCAAAACTAATGGACACGCCTGAAATTTCACCCTAACCTCAGGGACGTAGATGTTATTAACCCAAATCTTATAGAGCAACCTCGGTCCAAACTAAGGAGCTTTATCAATTTTTTGTTAGGGTGTCTTCATTTGTTAACATGGAGATGGCCTTGACTTTTGTCAAATGCGGTCACCTGCTAATCAGTTTTCCCTCTTGTATGGTCAACATTGTTTGTTATGGTAGTGTCATGGCACTAAGCTTTCATTAGTATATGTATATTGTTTGAATTATTTTCTACACGGCAGGTACATTCAGAATTGAGGAAATGGCTTCAAGCGAACACCAGCCCTGAAGTTGCTGCTACCACCCGAATTATCTATGGAGGTACCTTTCATCTTCATCCAACACTACACCTGTTGTTTGTTTCTGATATTCTGTTTTTCTTTTTCCTGTGTAATCTGCCCAACTTAAGTCTGTGTAAAAAGAAACTGAATGCCTTGCTTAGGAGGGAAAATTTCTTAGGAAAAAGCTGGGTTAAGTGGCTTACAGATGGAGATCGTAACGCAGCTTTTTTTACAATGCAACTTTGAAGACTTTTCCCCCAATCTGCGGTATATGTTAAAGAGTGCCATTACCATGGCAGCTTACACATTTTACATTTCCTTGACTTTGCATTCATTAAGTGGTGGAGGTTTTCATACGGGATAGCGAAACCGTAATGGAGAGGATGTAATTGAGACAGGTTTGCATTAAATGGCAATGCTGACATATCCCTTTGGTCTAAGCTGTCATAAATAGAAAAAATGACCTCTGTTTGACTATGTACCTAAATATGATGATTGCCTCCGTCCTTAAGTTCCTTGGATATTCTGCAGAGAAGAGAAGTCGAATCAAGTTTGACAGGTCAGAAGAAAACGGCAGACTGCCCTCTTTGCATACATTGTTGAAACCAAGTGGAGTATTTAAACTATTTCCACTTGAAAATCAAATCCCCTAAATTTCTGTTTCATTGAATCCTACTTTATTAGAATCCCACTACTAACATAACATCGCTGTCATATTACCCACTGGATCGCTCCAATAATCGAGGTCCCAATTCAAAGTTGAGACCTATTTGTCGACTTTTGGTATACTTGTAGGAGCTCTTTGTATAGCACGAGATTTGCTAAATGCTTTAGGGATGATGTTTTACATCTCAAGAGCGGGTGGACTTTAATTTGGTGATAAAGGATTTCTTAGATTTGGCTAAGGATGATGATCACTTTCCAATGTTCTAAATACGCGATGCCTTTTTTTGCAGGTTCAGTGAGTGGTGCTAATTGCAAGGAATTGGCGGCAAAGCCTGATGTTGATGGTTTTCTTGTTGGGGGAGCTTCTCTGAAGGTAACGGACCAAGCCTTGTGCCTTGCTCTTCATCTTGACTTGTTCCGCTGCTCTTAATTTTTTCCCTTTTCTTCTTATTCTAGCCTGAATTCATCGACATTATTAAGGCTGCTGAGGTGAAGAAGGATGCCTAAGTTCAGAATCATCATGAGGTTCTATGTGAAATTTTGAAGTTTATCTTTCGCACACGTACTGTACTCGAGGATTAATTTTCCCTTTCTACTCTGGCAGCCACTTCAATCTCAACTATGAATAAATTTGAGAAATCCCTACCCGATTTCATGCCAACTAAGTTACATTTCTCCTCTCACTATCCGGACACGCTCTTGTGATTTGAATGTCTCTAGATAATGTTTCTTACAAGTATTGGGCTCTTGTGAAACGCAGTTCAAGGAAGAACGGCTTCATGGACTGCACCCAGGTAGGAAAAGTTCCAGTAGGGTGACCCTATTCTAAAGAGGCAATCAAACATCACATGCTTAGAGCTCGCTTTCGTACAAACTATATGCAATGATAAACTCTATAGAGATGGTTTCAGAGTTTCTAGCTTAAGCTTTTGGTGTGGTTAGCATCGTTATACTCCTTCCGTCTCGAAAAAATTAATCATATTTTCTTTTCGGGTTGTCCCAAAAAAAGTGATCACTTTTTAAATTGACAAAGATTTTATAGGTATTTGTTTACATTTACCTTTCTTACATTTTTTTTAATTTTATTTATCTCCACGTTTAATCATTCACTAACTATTTTTCTCATACCTGACTTACTTTCTTCCATCCCTCTCTCTTAAAATAGAATGTAAAACTCATAAAATATGACTCCTATCTTAAATAAGCATGTAAGTCAAATACAATCAATTAATTACGGACGAAGGGAGTGTTAGAAAAGTTTCACTTTGACTGTTATCTGTAAATTTATCCTCAAGGTTAGGAGGGCAATTTTGAGAAGACAATCATATTTTTATGCAAATTTATCTTCCAAAGTATCAGGTCAATAATGATAATGTGGTGGTAACCCATCCCCCCCCCCCCCCCCCCCACCTTTTATTGAGCAACGAACAAAATGTTATCTCCGAATTGTCAACTATCCACGACATGTCTACAGTTATAGAAAACCGCTATTTGTGAGCAACTTGAGGAAGCTGAACTAGGGGTATAGTTGTAAGATGCTGCATTGCTTAAAAATGAGAGAGAGAGAGAGAGAGAGATTTTGACCTGTTTGTTTATATATATCCTTATAAAATTAGAGTCCGTTTGACATCGATTTATTCTAAAAAAATATATTTTAACTTAAACCTTAATCAGTTTTCAAAATCAGATCTAATTTATTTTAAGCGAATTAGTTTGTTATTTGAGAAAAATAATTGTAAACTAACTTAAAGTTACAAAAAAAGTATTTGGATATAAAAAGTGTAAATCAGCTCCACTATGACAAAATGACTATAAATGACACTTAGATAAATAAATTTTTAATATCTATTTAGAAAAGTAATGTTAACATATATTTTATTTATAAATAACTATGATAAACAAATAAACTATCAAAAGTTATTTTCACTCACTTATAAAAGTTGTTTATTTCTTGTCTAAAAACACCTACAATCTCACATAAAGTGCTTATAGTACAATAACTTTTTTAAATTAGTTAAAGAGTATGAGATGTCCTTTGGTAAGAAATATGAGTATTCTATGATAAATTAAAAGGTCAAACCTGATTATGAGAAAAATGATTATTTTATAATCTTCACTTTCCAAGATTGTGGATTTAATCAATTGTTAACTTTTCGAGTCAGATTAAATCTCCTAATATTTTTTTAGCAAACACCCATACACCTGATTTAATCAAGGTTAAATTAGGTTTAACCATCCCTAAGTCAGTCCCAAAAAGCCTCTTAATAGTTGTCATTAGGATTGGATAACATGTGTTATTCCTGGCATATTTGGGGGGAGGATTTTGTTATTAAATTTCTCTGAAGTGTAATTGTGATATTATAGCATATGTGGAGGATAAAGAACAATTAACCCTGAAATAATCAACCTTTAGGCACACATCAGCTTGATAAATCAAGAAACAAAACAAGTAGTCGGGGTTTAAAAAATATAGAGGAAACTTTAATTCATAAACTCTACTCTGCATGAGCATAGAAGGGAAAATTATCTGGCAAAGAACACTAAGAACAAAGGAGATACAGTGGTTCCAACAGCCACCTAAGTTCGTCAAGAAACTTTCATTAAAAACATTATAACTGCGGGAGTTGAATGTGGACACTGCTTGTCTCTTTCTCCATAATCAAAGCTGATAACTCCCATAATTTCAACACAGGAGAGGCGTCTCTACTTTCCTGCTTGCACGAGGAGAAAGGGATATATAAATAAAATGGAAGCATGCCCTTTTGCCAGGCGGAGGATTAGCTGCTAAGAAAGGAAAGTGTCAAATAAGAAGGATTAATTTGATGTATTAAGGGAGTTAAAAGTTATGCCCCAAGAGCCAAAGGGAAGTGGTTGTATGTGAATGTAATCAAGGCAAGTGTCCCTCTTTCACCTTTATCTTTGGTCAAGCCAGATTTCTGGATAGAAAATGTCTCCTAGTCACGAAGCTTTTGGTGTCCTTTTGGAACAATTTGTCTTCCTTCTTTTTCGGTTGGCTAGTGCTCGGTGTATTTTATTTGTATTTGGTTCTGTACGATAAGTTTCATGGCATTTCGGAACAAATCGACAGATAAAATGTGAGTGCTATATAAACTTGATCCTGTACTGTTTAAGAATCTGTTCACTGTTCGAATTTCTCGAGTTGAATAACTCCGGTTCTTATTTCAGCCAACAAGAATTTTCTCGTTAGCAAATGATATGTGAACTCCATTGTTGTGGTTACTACCAACGTAAAAGAAATGTAATTGAGTGCTAATGAACTAGGAGAGATTATCAAGTCGAGTGTTAATGCACAACACGACCCATTACATTAAATGATCACTTCATAGATATAGTGAGAATTTACTGGGTCGACACTTCATAGATATAGCCCTCTCAGTCAACTCGAGCATGCTTAATTATTTGGAGCATGTTAGATTAGGAAGGCTTGATAAACTTGTAAAATATTCACGATTTTCTGTTCTTTACATGGAATGATACGTAAATAGTGGATCGAAGGGCCCGGCAACAATTCTCGATTATAGGGCGCACCACGGGACATTTAGTATAGATCATAGCAGCCAGCCACCCATTTGTCTAGTTTAGCTTTGAGTTACGAGAAGATGTTAACAACATTTTCAGTCGACCGCACCCAGTGATCCAGATTTAGTGTATCAAGAGTCGAAGGTCGCTTGCGTAGTGGCAACGGGCGTCTCACCCATTGAACACTTTCTTGATCTAAACGAGTAACTTTCTTAGAGGATATGCAGCACTGCTGGCAGAACACTGAGATTCTTACATCTAGAAACCTGTCCCGCCATTTTGAAATTGAGGTGACGACCAATGAACGTATAAGCAGCAGCTGGAGCTCCCATGGTCCCGCCATATGTAGACAGACGCATTCTAGTAATATGGTTTCACACCTTTGTGTTTGCAAAACTGAACCCGGTTACCAATTTTTTTAATTTTGTCCAATTTTCTGCACCGGCAGCATGCATCAACCAAGCACTATAAAAGGATTGCTATTGACCTTTGAGAGAACAACTGAAGAAGGAAAAAACCGAAAGGGTTTTTGCTTCTAATAGTTATGGGATCCTGTTTGAGTGTCAGAATCAGACCGGAAAACCGCCTTCACGACTGTACATTTATGCATATGTCTAGCTTTGCTCAATCTTGTTTCGATTTGTATAATCTTGATATAACCTTGTTGAAGTTATCTTGCTAGCTTAGTCATGCTCTCCTTCATCATTGGACGCATGCGCGCGTGCGCGCGCGCACACCGACAAAATATTGTATTCCCACATTTTGACAACAATAATAATAAAAAGACTTTCGGCATCTATCTTTTCCAGCTAAGCCAATGGCGTACGGTGGATATCGTTCCCTGTTCAAACACCGCAAATATCGTATTGCCGGTGAGGTTTAAGCCCCCTCTGGGACCCTTAGTTATCCATATAGGAGTTTTCGCACATGAAAAAAACAAATAATGTTCTACCCCTTCCCAATTCAAGAATACTTTGTAAAATGATAGTACGGTCATACGATAATGTCTAAGGTGTAATAGTGTAAACCACAAAGCAATCAACAACTTGAAGAGGGGTAAGACCATAATATTCTTCTATTAAGGAAGAGAGTTGATAAAATGATAGCGTGACAACTTAGCTTAAGTGTCAGTGTGATTTGTCTATTTATGTTGTCGAGGTGGGCAGCCCAGATCAGCTTGAGTGGAGTCGTGGTCTGTTACGTGAGAGAGGGACATCTGCTACCTTATATTATGGACGATAGAGAAACTTACAATTAGTGATCTGGACTATACATCTCGACAATGTGGACGGTCAGATCATGCTGACAACTTATCTTAAGTTGCCAACTATGACAAGGAATCAACTCCCATTGCAAAAGGAAGAGTGAATGTTAATGAAAACACATAAAATGATTGCTTGAAGAGATAAATGTCTCCTTCCTTAAATTCCTTGGATATTTTGCAGGAAACAAAAGTCGAATCAAGTTTGACATGTTAGAAGAAAGTGTCAGTTTGGCCTCTTTGCGTACATTGTTGAAACCAAGTGGATTTTTAGTTATTTAAACTAGGGTTAATTACACTTTAAACCCTAAAAGTATACAGAGATCTCACTTAAGGATCCAAATGTCCGATTTTTACAATTAAGGGTCGGGGTTTCAATTAGATAATTAGTAAGTACTTCTGTTCAAATTCCTAACTCTTGAGACAAAACTGCCAAGGGCAAAATCGTCTGTCTACCTCCTCTTCGTCCTCCTTCTACTTCTTCCTTAGACCTGAGCATACCAATTTGAAGATGACCACAACATTAGATGTAAATTGTAGAAAGCAACTGACATCTTCCGTCGACCTCCTTCTCCTCCTCCTGCTTCTTCTTTGAAATCTAAATATACCCGTTTAAAGATGGCCATAACACTAGCTGTAAAATTCAATTGCTTTATGCAATTGAAGTAAGAACAAATCTGACATCTTTCCATGGAATGTCATAATTAGGGGATTTATTATAACCAACAATGGGTCTTTGTAGAAAGCAATTGAATTTTTTTCAAAAGATGCATATCAAAGGGGTTCGTGCCGATAATTTTACCTACCCGTATGTAATAAAGTGTGCGGCTGGCTATTGAATCTAATGGAGGGCCAGAAAGTTCATTCTAGGATTTTTAAGGTTAAATTGGATCTAGATATCTATATCTCCAATGCCCTTATCATAATGTATGCCAAAGTGGGGTGGATTGAGTGTTCAGAGAAGGTGTTTGATGAAATACTTGTAAGAGACGTGGTTTCATAAAATTCTTTGATTAGTGTCCATGTTTTGATTGGTTATGGTTGGAGCTCACTTGTGTGATTACAACAAATGCAACTAGTAAGAATAAGAAGAAGAAGAAGGAGGTAGGTAGCGGCGTTGTCTTCTTGGGGTGTAGCAGCGAGCGAGGTAGGTGGGTTGAAGAAGAAGAAGGAGATAGGCGGACGATTGTGTCCCTGACGGTTTTTCTCTAGAGTTAGGAATTTGAACGGAAGTATTTTTAATGGCCTAATCGAAATTTCAGACTCTTAATCATAAAGTTAAACATTTGGGTCCGCAAGTGAGATTTTTGCTTACTTTTGAGGTACTATAATGTATTTAATCCTCCAAATTACTTCCACTGAATCCCTACAATTTATGATTTCACTGGATCCTACTTTATTGGGATCCCACGACTAACACAAGATCATTGTCATAATTAACTACTGGGTCACTCCAACAATCGAGGTCCCAATTCAAAGTTGAGACCTGTTCATCGACTTTTGGTGTTCTTGTAGGAGCTCTTTGAACTGCACGAGATTTGCTAAATGTTTTAGGGACGATGTTTGCTTATCAACGTCAGGCTTTGCCGCCACCAAACCTGCAAAAGAAGGCATATCTTTAGGTACCCTTCTAATATGGCAGAATAGATAACCACCGATGATGGTTACCTTCCACCCTTCTAATATGGCAGAATAGATAACCACCGATGATGGTTACCTTCCACCCTTCTAATATGGCAGAATATATAACCACCGATGATGGTTACCTTCCACCCTTCTAAACAAGTAATGCTCTTAATTTCTTTTTTTCTTTTCTTCTTATTCTAGCCTGAATTCATCGACATTATTGAGGCTGCTGAGGCGAAGAAGGATGCCTTATAAGTTCGGAATCATCATGAGTGCCGACTATGTGAAAATTTGAAGTTTAACCGTTCCTTACATACTCCACTCGAGGAATAATGTGCCTTTCTACTCTGGCGTCAATTCGACTTCACCTATAAATAAGAATGAGAATTGCCTAGCGGATTTTGTGCCAACTTAGTGACATTTTTCCTCTCAGTATTTCGACAAATGTTGGTGATTTGAATGTCTGAAGATAATGTTGCTTACAAGCATTGGCTCCTGTGGAAAAACAGTTCAAGGAAGAACGGCTTCATTGACTAGCAGTCAAGTAGGAATAAATTTACACGGGTGACCATAAAAGTCTAAAGAGGCAATCAAACACCAGGGACAAAAGCATAACTAAGGTATTAATCAGCAAAACCATCCACAGTCCTGCTTGTAAGTGGCATCTAAGTCATGTATTAATTTTTTTTTGCTCAAAGGATTGTTGAGGTCAGGAGAGTATTAATACATGGTTTCGCTTTCATACCTTACTCTATGGAATCATGGGCGCTATATAGATGGGTTCCAAAGTATACTAGATTGATATTGTTGTAACCCCCCTCCTCTTTTCAATTTAACGATTATTTGCAAATTTATCAAGGTCTTGAGGGCAATTTCGAAAAGACAAAATTTATCCATATTACAAAAGTCAAATAGTCAATAAATAGGCCCAAAAAAAGTCCAAAAATTACTAAAACACAAATCCGTCAATCCGTCAAAAAATAATTCGTTTGATCCGTCCAAACCAGATTGAAACTGGTTTGGTTTGGATTTTCTTTTTTTTTTCAAAACTAATGGTAGTCAGTTCGGTTTGGCATCGACCTCCAAATGAATTAACCGAACGTGCTCACCCCTACTTCGAAGTGAAGTTTTCTTTTTTCGTTCTCTTCATAATTTTTCGCTCAACTTTTTTGCTTTGCTACTCTGTTCCAAAGTTTGGAATAATTTGGATTATACCACAAATTGAGCATGCTAACAAAATATCATCCGCAGATCGTCAACTTTGGACGATATCTTCACCAAAGATTGTAGTTTACAGCTATAAAAAACTGTCATTTATGAGCAAGATGAGGAAGCTGGACTAGCTAGGGCGTCTACAATTGTGAGATGCTATTTTGCTTAAAACTAAGACAAGGTGTGAATGTGAGAGAGTTTGATGGGGAGAGAGAGGGAGAGAACTTGACCCGTATGTTTATACATGTTATTGTCAAATTTTGCAAAAATATTCACTACAGTTTTAAGTTACAAAATTCACCCCTATATTTAAATGAAAAATTAAAAAATGCCCTCAACTTCACTGTTCCCGTTGGGGCTGGACAACGGCTGTAATGCCCGCCATATGTGATGTGAGGGAAGGGAAGGATTTTACTATTGAATTTCCTTGAAGATTGATTATAATAACGTGCCATATGTAAGGACACAATAACAATTAACCGCAGAATAATCAAGCTTCCAAGCATACATAAACCTTCCCGTAAAAGAAACAAGCTAGAGGAGTAATGGAAGTTAAAAAAAAAAAAACAAACAAAGAGGAAGCTTCGATTCATGAACTCTACTACACGAGTAGAGCAGGGAAAAATAATCTGGCGAAGAACTCTAATAACTTAGGAGATATAGTGGTTCCAACAACCACCTAAGTTTGTGTAGAAACTTTGATTAAAAACATTATAACTGGCGTTAGCTGCATGTGGACATGCTTGTCTCTTTCTCCATAGTCAAAGCTATAACTCCCATAATTTCAACACCAAGAGAGGCGTCTCTACTTTCCTGCTTGGGTGAGGGGAAAGGGACACACACACACACACACACACATATATATATATATATATATATATATATATATATAATAATAAATGGAAGCATGCCCTTTTGCCAGGCTGAGGATTAGCTGTTAACAAGGCAAATTGTCAGATAAGAAGGACTAATTTGATGGGTTATGGGAGTTAAAGTAATGCCCCAAGAGCCAAAAGGAAGTGGTTGTATGTGAATGTAATCAAGGCAAGTGTCTCTGTTTCACCTTTTTCTTTGGTCAAGCCAAATTTTGCACGGAAAAAGTCTCCCTGTCACGAAGCTTTCGTTGTCCTGTTGGAACAACTTGTCTTCCTTCCTTTTCGGTTGGCTGGTGCTTGGTTTGTTTGTATTTCTATTTGGTTTGGCACAAAAAATTTCATGGCATATTGTCATGTAGCTGATGGATGAAACATGAGTATTATATAAACTTGATCCTTTACTGTCTAAGAATCTCTTCACTTTACGAATTTCTCGAGTCAAAGAACTCCGATTCTTATTTCAGCCGACAAGAACTTTTTCTTTGACATATGATATGTGGACCCTTCTGTTGTTACACCCACGCCAAAGAAGTTGTTTCCAACCTATTCTGGTCGCACTCAAAGGTGCACTTGGAGTCCTATTTTGCATGACACGTTCGCACAAGCACAATATTCAACGCTTCGAACTGGTCAAAGTGCGGGTGCCCAAGTCACGTGCATTCTTTGTTTCACACGCCTCACGCGCGACTTAGTCACCAATTATTTTACGTCAACGTCAACGTCACTGACGCTAGCGCGACCGTCACACCAAGACCACCCGAACACCTTTTCATCAAAAGCTTCGACCGACGGCGCAATCGGAGCAATGGGGTCAAGGGCAAAGGCCTCGGCCAACCCCATGGGGGGTCGGCCTTGGCCTCCCCCCCGGATGTTCACTCTTTGCGCAAAGTCCATTTTGCGCTTTGTTCACTTCATACACTTTGTATGTGACTTAGACACCTTGTTCGTCACATGGGTATGATTCATGTCGACACGCTCGTCGTAACGCAACTTCCGGATTCGTCATTGCCCATCGAAACACCTTATGTCGGCACGCCCAAAGTTCAGCCAAAGGGGGAGTGGCCTTGGCCTCCCTTCATGGGAGTTGGCCATTGGCCTTGGCCACCCCCTAGGGTCGACCTCGGCCTTCCAAGGGGTCGGCCTCGGCCTCCCCAGGGGTGGTGGCCTTGACCTTCCCCCAATTTTGGCCTATGGCCTCCGCTCCCGCGCGCACTTGTTTTCTCGAGTCTGTGCACCTCCTCGTTGTTTACGAACGTTTGTACACCAACCTCGTGAAGTCTGTCGTGCACCAACCTCGCGATGTCCGTTGTGAATCAACCTCGCGATGCTCGCAACGTCCGTCATGCATCAACCTCGCGACGTCCGTCGTGCATCAACCTCGCGACGTCATTCTTGCATCAACCTCGCGATGCTTGCAACGTCCGTCGTGCATCAACCTCACGACGTCCATCGTCCATCAACCTTGCGACATCCATCGCTCATCAACCTTGTGACGTCCATCATCCGTGACCGCATACAGCTCCAGCGATGCCCATCGCCCAAAGTCACGCACTACCACCGAATGACCCGTCACCGACGACCGCGTACCATCACTCCCAACTTTGTCATTACTACATGTTGCATTCATTATCTTGTTATGACAGGTACACTCAGTTCACATACCATCTTTGGGACACATGACTCGCGCCCATGCGCCGGCTCCGCGACGTTCGTCGCCGCGCCCGTGCGGCATCTTCATGATATGTGCCCCCGGCACCAAGTATTGTTTTGCGGCGTTGGTCCCCGCACCAAGTATTGCTCCGCGACGTTCGTCGCCGCGCCCGTGCGCCATCTTCATTATATGTGCCCCCTGTACCAAGTATTGCTTCACGACGTTCGTCGCCTCACCACTTTCATGATACGTGCCCCAACACCAAGTATTGCTCCGTGACATTCGTCGCTGCGCCCATGCGCCATTCTCATGACATGTGCCCTGTCACCAAGTATTATCTCTGCGACGTTTGTCGCCGTGCCCTTGCGCCATCTTCATTATACGTGCCCCCGACACCAAGTATTGCTTCGCGATGTTCGTCATCGCACCCTTCTCATGACATGTGCCCCGGCACCAAGTATTGTCTCCCGCGACGTTCGTCGCCGCGCCCATGCACCATTCTCATGATATGTGCCCCCGGAACCAGGTATGGTCTCGCGACAGTCGTCGCGCCCATGCGCCACAATCATGTTATAGGCCTCCGGGCATCACACTTATTCACCACACCATACGCCCCTGCCATGGACGTGAAACATGCTTTGACCCACTCTCCGGAGTGTGCAGCATTTTAGGGGGCTCCATTCGTAGTGCTTCGGCACAAGGACCCCTCGCAGCGGGATGGACTCGTTACCACAAAGTCATCGCTGCCACGAGATGGGCTCATTACCACAAAGCCATCGTCGTCTTCATTCCGGGGGGCTCCGTTCGTAGTGCTCCGGCACGAGGACCCCTCGTAGTGGATGGACTCGTTACCACAAAGTCATCATCGCCACGGGATAGGGTCGTTACCACAAAGCCATCATTGTCTTCATTCCGGGGGGCTCTGTTCGTAGTGCTCTGGCACGAGGACCCCTCGCAACGGGATGGGCTCGTTACCACAAAGCCATCGCCATCTTTATTCCGGGGGCTCCGTTCGTAGTGCTCCGGCACGAGGACCCCTCGCAGCGGGATGGACTCGTTTACAAAGTCATCGCCGCCACGGGATAGGCTCCTTACCACAAAGCCATCGCCGTCTTCATTCTGGGGGGCTCCGTTCGTAGTGCTCCGGCATGAGGACCCCTCCCAGCGGGATGGACTCGTTACCACAAAGTCATCACCATCACAGGATGGGCTCGTTACCACAAAGCCATCACCGTCACAATCACGGGGGGCTCCGTTCATAGTGCTCCAGCACGAGGACCCCTCGCAGCGGGATGGGCTCGTTACCACAAAGCCATTGCCGTCTTCATTCCGGAGGGCTCCGTTCGTAGTGCTCCGGCACGAGGACCCTTCACCGCGAGATAGGTGACTCCTCTGGGACACTGTCTCCATTAGGGTGCCTACGTGACTGGCCTACGTGCTCCGGCATTGGGGGCTTGCACCGGCACCCCTATGGACTATGACCCCCGGGTCACTCCGAGACGGGAGCAGGTCTTCGGAGGGCATCGCGCCTAGTCCGCCTGGCAGTTGGGCGTCGGGCCTTCCCCACCGCTGCCAGGCCTGTGGGACTCTACAAGGGCTTGGATTGGAGGCTAGATCAAGGGGGTTCTCTGGCCACACCGATGCTGTGGGAGCCAGTCTTTCCAGACAGACAAAGCGACGCTGTGTGGGGCAGGCCCGGTGAATATGCGATTCGACAGTCCGAGGAGCGCAGCTGTGGACCCCTTCGGTGACGTGTCACTCCCGGGGAGGGCCACGTGTCGCGTGGTGACATCATTATCTCAGCCTCTATAAATAGAGGTTTTGAGAATTCATTTAGACGAGGGGACATTTTTAGAACATTTTCACTTTCTCACTCTAGAATCCTAGAGAGAAACATACAGGATCCTGACTCTGGACCTAAGTATCGGACTGTGACTGTCGTCATGTATTCATCCTGCGCCATAGCCCTCGCAGCACTGCCACCCTCAGGCTCTGTCTGGGAAACCCTTAGTCTCTGCCCTTGCTCCTCCCTTGCTGTGTCACACATCAAAATACTTGGCATCTGATTCGAACTGCATTCCTTGTGGCACCTCCACATCGATTGCGAACCCACTTTTCTTAGCATCAGAAGTGTAACTGAAAGCTAATGAACTATGCGAGATTATCGAGTCGAATATCCATGCACGACACGATCCGCTACATTAAATGGCATCCGTTGAGAGATAATCCGACATTAACGGGCATCGGTTGAAAGATGAAGTGAGAATCTATCGGGTCGACAGTTTATGTTAGCCGAATCACTTTGCACTTGAACGCTTTTTTTTTGAAGTGATGTCACTGAATAGAATGGTTGAATGAAGTTTGTCTTAACCTTATAGGAACAAAATATCTTAAAATGAAAATGAGTAGCATACACTGAGTTTTCTATCCAAGAGCACGTTAAAAAAAAGAGAGAACATAAAAAAGGAAACAAATTATTTGACAAAGGTCATCTATATTTGTTGGCCTTTGCCCTACGTCATATCACAAAGGTTGGCTATAATGACGCCGTCTGATAACGTTATTCACTAAGCGTACTCTTATTATTAGACAAAGCTTAATTGACTCTCTCTCTCTCTCTCTCTCTCTCTCTCTCTCTCTCTATATATATATATATATATATATATATTAGAAAATTCCAACTCGTCTATGCTTGAGTATTGGGAGCTTGTTAGATTAGGAAGCCTTGATACAATTGTTATTAAGACTATTTTTCTTGATATGGCAAGGAGAAAATGTACACCATACTTAATATTGGGACATTTTGGATCAGGGATGAACTGAGTGGCATATAGTCTAGATCATATCATCCATGCAGTGATCTAGGTTCGCTACATATTAAGAGAAAATATTTGCTATTTTTTCACTCTTTACACCCATTGATACGTAATTATTGGATCAAAGAGTCGACGACTATTCTAAATTACAGGACGTACCACTTTACAGATAGTACAAATTATTGCAACGATCCAAAGCTCTAGCTTAGCTCCGAGTTAAGAGAAAATATTAAGCGTTTTCGATCAACTACATCTAGTGATTCAGATTTAGTATTTCAGACGTCGAATCGGGCTATCAACTACTACATATTTTCTTGATCTACATGAATAACTTTCTAAAAATAAATTCATAGATACAGTTTAAATAAAAGAATCTACAGCACTGCGGGAAGAGCAGTACATTCTGATTCTTACCTCCAGAAACCTGTCATGCCATTGAAATTGAGGTGACGACCAATGAACGGATAAGCAGCAGCTGGACATCGCATGGCCCCGCCATAGATTCTCTCTCTCTCTCTCCCCCTCACTCTCTACGTGATATTAAAAGTTGCAAAAACAAAAAGGGCTAATTACACCTATGTCCCTGAGGTTTGGAAGTAATTACAGTCAAGGACACAAAGTTTCAAAATGTAACATTCCGTGACCAAACATGTTTCAAATGTATCAGCCGTGTCATCCGTTAGGGTTCCGTACAAAAAGTGTATTTTTTTTTCTGATGTCATCAATACATATTTTTAAAATGACGATACTACCCCTTTTTAAATTAAGAATTCAAGCCTTAATTAAAGATTAGGGTTTTAAAACCAAAATTAGGGTTTTGTTGAAACCCTAATTTGCAAATTAGGGTTTTTTCGAAACCCTAATTTCCAAATTAGGTCCAATCCCTCACCCCCGGCAGCCCCTTCCCTCCCCGCCGGCAGTCCCCTTCCCTCACCCCGACAGCCTCTTCCCTCCCCGCCGGCAGTCCCCTTCCCCGCCGACAGCCCCTTCCCTCACCCAGGCAACCTCTTCACTCCCCGCCGGCAGTCCCCTTCCCCGCCGACAGCCCCTTCCCTCACCCCGACAACCTCTTCCCTCCCCGCCGGCAGTCCCCTTCCCCTCCGACAGCCCCTTCCCTCACCCTGGCAGCCCCCTTCTCCTCTGGCAGTCCCTTCTGTTATTCGCCGAACAAAGCAGATCCACCACCGGCGACGTCGCCATCGCTCTTCCCCTCCATCTCTTCTCTTCTCCCCCACAGCAGGGGTGTGGCGATTGGGGGCTGTCCTTGACCCCGTTTCGTTCATGCAAAAGTGACAGAAATGGGGTTGGGGGGTGTGTGTGGGTGCTGGGTGTGGGGAGAGGAAGAATAATCAGTAAATTAAGTGGGTAATTTATTTTAAAGTCAGGGGTAATAAAGTCATTTTGTTAAAACCGTTATAATTTTTAGGGTTTCGTTTGTCAACGGATATAAGTGTTACATTTTGAAACTTTGTGTCCTCGAGTGTAATTATCCCAAACCTTAGAGACATAAATTTAATTAGCCCAAACAAAAATGACGAACCAAGAGGTAACAATTCAACTCTATCGTCCTTCGGGAAGGCCTGGAAAAGTTCTCGCGAAGCCAATCAAATAAAACCATCACTATACTAGAACAAAAACCCAATACATATATACGGACAGGCATGTAATATATAAATGGTTTCACACCTTTGTGTTTGAAAAACTGCACAGGGGGTTTATTTTTGTCCAAGCGGTCTGCAGCGGCTGCATCAATCAAGAACCATAATAAGATTGTTATTGACCTGTGAGAGAACAACTGAAGAAGCAAAAAACCAAAAGGGGTTTTGCTTCTAAAAGCTATGGGATCCTGTTTGAGTGTCAGAATCAAAGCGGAAAGCCCCCTTCACGACGGTACATTTCTGCATATGTCTAGCTTTGCTCAATGTTGTTTCGATTTGTATATTCTTGATATAATCTTGTTGAAGTAATTTTGCTAGCGTAGTCAAGCTCTCCCTCATTACGCGCGCTGCGCGCGCGGCCACACACACGCACGCCACTGACGCAGGGACGATATATGCTTGAAGTTTGCCTATATGTGTATGCTATCTTTGATTTTGTTTGAATTAGCTGATATGGGTATATTTTTACTTGAATTAGCTAAAATGGGTTTAGACTGAACACAGGATTAGGAAAGCTTTGGGATCAAACTTAATCAGACCTTCTTTTTCTTTTGGAGGTAGAGATCATATGGGGTGAATATTCGAAGGGTCTGATAATACATGATTTTGTTCTCTGTAGTTCAATGTTTATGGGATCTGAAATGCACAATTGAATAGACCAACCTACGCTTCAAGAATTTGTGTGAAAGAAGAAGTTGCAATTTATTTTAATTACTCCTATGATGAACCCCTTTTTTACAAAATTTGAAGTCCGGATGTTAGATTTTAGTTTAATGTAGGAATTTGTTTGTGATCCAAAAAACATGAAATGTTTAATGGAGATGGGGCATTGATGTGTGTGCAGGTACGGTTTCATCTGCCTCAATTCCTCCTACGCCAAAGAGCCAGGATGAAATTCTACAATCCTGTAACTTGAAGAGCTTTGCTTTCAATGATCTCAGAGTAGCCACCAGGAATTTTCGACCTGATAGTGTGTTGGGAGAAGGTGGTTTTGGTTGTGTTTTCAAGGGCTGGATCGATGAGAATACATTTACAGCGGCCAGGCCTGGGACTGGCATGGTTATTGCCGCGAAGAGACTAAGGCAAGAAGGTTACCAGGGTCACAAGGAATGGTTGGTAAGTAAGACTTTTTCCCTTTAAGGAAGGATTTTCTAAAGTTTTTAAAATTAATAGTATCACTCATAATCTCCCATAAGCTGATTTTATATCGTGAAAGATACTTCAAGATCACATGAGCCTAGTCAAAGCAAAAAACCTTCATTGCAATTTACGTAGGTTATCATCGTGTACTATTGTTGGACAAGATCCTCTCATTGTCCACAGCATTGCCACCGCCTGTTTCGCCAATGAAACAGACTGCCGATGGCATGTGACATTGCTAACAAAGGTTTTGTTCTAGAACCTTGTCAATCACCTATGTTAGCACTATCCCTGGTCATTCCTGCTATTGATAGATGTTATCGGTGGCATTACAATTAGTAGTTTTAAGTTTAAACAACTGATTGGGTAATAATGTGGAGCCTCTTGAATTGCAGGCAGAAATTAATTATCTAGGGCAACTTTCTCATCCCAATCTTGTAAAATTGGTTGGATACTGCTTGGAAGATGAGCACCGGCTTCTGGTGTATGAGTTTATGCCCCGAGGCAGCTTGGAAAATCATCTATTCAGGAGTGAGTTCTTGTAGTGTCTTTGGCACTTTGAGTCCATTCTTTCTTAGATGAGGGGCATTTACTTTGGCCTTTGGTTTTCTTTATTTGTTGTGTCTTCTTTTAATAACCCGAGTCTGCTTGGTGCAGGGAGTTCTTACTTCCAACCACTCTCTTGGAACCTACGGATGAAAGTTGCTCTGGGTGCTGCAAAGGGACTTGCATATCTTCACAGTCCAAAAGCAAAAGTGATATATCGTGACTTCAAGTCCTCGAATATCTTGATTGATTCTGTATGTCGAACATTTTTATGTAGAAGACAAAGTTATGGCTCCCCAGAATTATTTTTTGCAGGAGTAGTTTCCTTACAACTTTCATCCTTTTACTACCAGGACTATAATGCAAAGCTTTCTGATTTTGGGTTGGCCAAGGATGGGCCAGCAGATGGGAAAAGCCATGTATCTACCAGGGTCATGGGTACCTATGGTTATGCAGCACCTGAGTATATGGTCACAGGTAATTTATGTTCTCAGCTTGTAGTGCGTTTACATTTTGCATCTCATCCTGATTGTTACTATTCCCCTACCATTCTATCTTCCCTTGCTTGGATTTACCTGTTGAACACTTGTGTTTATTCTCAATTCTTCACCATGCCACTGTCAAGTGGGAATAGATGTTTAATTTCAGTCATAGGCATTAACCCATGTGTGCCAAAAGTAACTCTGAAACAATTCGGAGAGTTTTGGTGTACTTAATTTTTCTGGATATCTCGTTTTCTCTTTCTAAAAATTGCAAGCACTGGTTTTCCCTATCTTAAGTAATTAGGACACTGAGCCTTCAGCCTTGGCTTTTCCCTTTATGGTCTTGTTACATATATAGCACAGAAGTTCCATCTCAGAGATGCTCTCCGTTTTAGATGTTCATCATCTCCTCCCCAACAAAATGAGAAAATAATAGGAAAGGCCCAACACAAATGACAACATCTCTAGGCTCATTCATTTGGCTTTGGCTACACTATCAGACATCACTTCCGACTAATTTAACTGTATGCTTGCTGCCACATTTTCTGAATTTCCATTCTGGACTTAATCGACCCATCTGTCCCTTCTGATCCTGAGTTCAATCTCTTCTTATCAAGGTCATTTAACTGCAAGAAGCGACGTGTACAGTTTTGGGGTCGTTCTCCTCGAGATGTTGACTGGCCGACGAGCAGTGGACACGAACCGTCCACAGGGGAAACACAACCTTGTTTTGTGGGCAAAGCCTTGCCTGACGAGCAAACGAAAAATTTTCAAGGTTATGGATGCTCGAATTGAAGGCCAATACTCGTTGGTCGGAGCAGTTAGAGCTGCTACTATTGCAGTCAAATGCCTTTCAACGGAACCCAAATTACGGCCCAGTATGGATGAGGTGGTAGAAGCATTGGAGCAGCTTCAGGATTTGAAGGACTATGGAATTGTTAGAAGTGAATCGGTCAAGAGACATCACGATATCAAGTGAGATAATGAAGCTTTCCTGCTTCTTTCATGATTTCAATTTCGTCTTCCAGTTATAGTTGGAGGCAGTTGCATGTAAACACAGAAAACAGTACAGATGGTCTTAGGAAGAACAAGGAACATTTACTACATTGTATCAAACTGTATCTCTATCAAGTGTACACTGTGGTCGATTGGTGTACAGCTCTTATTTTGACCATATATATGAGAAACAAGAAGAGGAAGATGAAATTTTCGTTTTGACTGTATTCACGGGCCATAATATTTTACCTGAGAATCTCTTTACTGAGGTAAACGGATCTTAGGCTGCTTGATATCTGCCATGGTGTGCATCAAGTTGAACCATTTGTTTTGAACTGATTTGGGTTTATACTTGCATCAGTTCTGCATCCATAGTCCAAATTTGAAACTGATTTATAGGAAGAAGAGAGGGGCTTTGGGAAGCCTCATTAGCAGAGACCCCTTGGTATTATTCTGGTATGAGTGACAACCAAACATTTAGGCTTTAGCAACACAAAGAACATGCACACAAGATGGAGTGCTGTAAACTTAACAAGAGAAAACTCAGATAACAAGAGCAATGAAGTGGTCTTCTATTTCTATATCTTTCTGCTTGCTTTCGACTCCTATTTCAACCAAGCACGCACGTGAAATTTTTTTCAGTGTAACAGCGATAGAAATAATGCAGTGTAACCGACGGGGGAGATTTCATGAGATGGAGAGATTCCGAAATAATGAGGGGTCAAAAGTTTTGTTGTTTTCTTATCTTATTCGTTGATTACACTACGTCATCACTGTGACAGTTACGTATAAGGTTATTGAGCCCTGCAACGAGAGAGATAGACCGATGCATGTAATAAACAAAGAAGTTTACCTTGTCCGTGAGTTTTGAAAATGAGAGAAAGGAATTAAAAATGGAAAAACGCCATCATTTTGGCTTTATATGGCTAGCAGTGTATCAAATTAAAATACTGTTTTACTCAGGTTCAATTCAAGAATTCTACCCACAAGTAGCTACTGAAGTGGGAAGTACTGTAATTTTACTTATGAAATTAAAAAAAAAAGAGCTTGAATGTAGAAAAGTGGTGTGAGGCTGCGCATCTTCCAGCTTAGAAGTGTTGTGCTAAGAAAAGGCCGCCAAATGTAGTTTAGTGACAAAAAAAATTTATTCGCACATTCTAACAATAACAGTAAAAAGACTTTTAGCAATCATCTTTTCCAGCTAAACCAATGTTGCACTTTGGATATTAGTCCCTGGTCAAATACCACAAATATGGTAACGCTGGCAAGGTTTAAGCCCCCTTTGGACCCTTTTGTGATCTATATTTCCTTAAACAATTGCACTTAATTTTTCTACAAGGAGAAAAAAATACTGGTCCAATCCTGCTCAATTCAAGACCACTTCGTAGTTGTTAATAACAGTGTGTGTAAGCCACAAATCAATTGATTTATTGAATAACATAATTTTCTCTTTCCTACATGACATGTTTATTATTTCATAATTTAGAATTCAGTCGATCAAATGAATTTTACTTGTTTTGCTCTTTCATGTCAACTTATTTCACCTACAAAATTTTATCAGTAGTTTTGCAATACCACCATTTCGTAAGATTTTTTTCAAAACTCTCTCTTAAAGTATGTCTTCCCCTCTAATCTTAATTAATTTCTTAATTTTTATTTTTTTATACCAAGTTCTATATTCTCCGGCAGTTTTTCTCTTTAACAAACCTAATCTCCCTGATTTTAGTTCAATATAAGTCCTATACATTTTTATCTCTTATTTTGATTTTTAATCATTTTTTCTATATCTGTTTATTTTCTTCTTGGTGACTTTTATTAATAAAAACCAATATACGGGTTATTATTCGTATTATTATTATTATCTGAAAGAGATTATCTACTGTTTTATATGCTATTTTACTTTTTCATTTGTTGCTACAAAAATGAATTAATACTCAACTTCATTTTTAATGACAAAAAACTTATATAAAAAGGTAAAAATAACATCTTTATTGGTTTTTTTTTTTTTGGTTTCAACAGAAGAATTTTCATATTAGAAGCAGGATAATTTTAACGGTTACATGAGTAGTCAGATTACTATCCATGAAAATAAGATAAGTAAGTGTCGTAATAACATAAATACAACCATATTGAACTACAGTGTTGTTTCATCACACATATATTTACATAGCAAGGAACATCACTCCATAGAACAAAGTAGGAGGAGCATAGAACAAAAGCAAAAGATGCTCCTATGTGTATCATTTATCTGGGCAACTAGGAGTGGCTGATCTGAAGATGGTGAAAATCCTTGATAGCAAAAAGAATGTCCTCCATGAGACTAGCATCAATGGCGTTCCTGTTCCTGTTCCTGTTCCTGCTGGGCTGCTGTAACTCAGAAATTAGTAACTTATAATTAAACTTGAGATGTAAATGAGTAACTTTGAGACGAGAGAGTCATTTCAAGCATATGAGTAGACTCTTTCGATTCGCCTCTGAACAATTATTTGAGGGAAAGATTCCTTCAAAATTATTAGTAAGAGTATTCAAAGAATCAAATAAAGAGATCTGTAAACTGAAATCATATGTAGCATTCCTGAAAGTGTAAAGTCATATAAGAGGAGAAGGAGGAGATTCCTTGTCTGTAAGAACATAAAAAATTAAATGACACCCTCAGATCATTTCTGGGTTAGCAGGTCACTTGAAGAGGAAGGCTTGTATTGATCTTAGGTCAGTAACATAGCCAAATAGCTTTACCGAGGGTCAGTATTTGTGTAGAAATGTGTCGAATGTCCTAGATTTCTTGATTGAATAATAACTTGTTGCGGTTGGTCCAAATGAGCCGTATGGTTATAAGTATAGTATTTCTGAGATAGAGTAGTCTTGAGGAATATGGGATTAAGATCCAGGCAATGAGTCATTCTTTAAAGGCGTCCAAGTTTAAGCTGCAAGGTATAGATAGGCTGATACAGGTCAAAAGCAGGGAGATTTTTTGGCAAGAGAGAAAAAGGTGATCAGCGGATTTCTCGAAGGAAGTGCAGAGAACACAATTTTTCTGGGGTGATATACCGATATGGGATTTAAAAAAAAGGTCTTAAGGGTACACGGTTTAGAAGTAATTGCCATAAGAAGAAAATAATTTTAGCTCGCAAGTGAAGCTTCCATAATGCATTCCACATGGATCAGGAGAGGATGGAAGGCTATTAGTCCGATGAATTCTTTGATTTGCCTGATTAGAATATAACAGATTGTAAGCAAATGCGACTGTAACATTTCCAGAAGATTCTGGAGTCCATATCGGCTGATCATCTAACCCCTGAAGCGATACATGAATACCTTTGATTCGTATAGCTATGGAGCTTGGGAAGATAGAATCTATTTTCTGTTCATTCCAAATAGACGAGAGAATCAAGTCTGAGACCAAGCCAGTTCCATGTCCATTAGGTACTAGAGCAGACAGGTTTTGAGGTGTATTGTCCGTAATTCTTTATTAGTGTTATTGTATTGCCATTGTTATTACTTAATTACCAATTCTGTAAATTTCATTTACCCATACAAATGTGAACTTTGACGATAATTTTTTTTTATAAATCTTTCATCTTTGTACAACGCGCGGAATCGAACTAGTGTTAAAGAAAATGGAGCAATTGTTCCTCAGAGATATCGGAAAGGATATTATCGTCTTTTCGACATGCAGGTGAGGTTTAGGCCCTCCATATCGGAGTTCTTTCATTTTCTCGCAGAGAGCTCATCACCACCGTCAATGGCGCTACTGCAGTACATGTGCTCCTTGCCACTCGCACGTGCCGTGCGGTCACGTGCGCTCACTGTCCCGTCCCGCTCAGTCACTGCGGTCCCTTCCCTCGGAAAGGCCTCCGGTACCGAACCCCACGTGCTCCTCGGCCTGTCAGAGCTGGAGCTCCAACAACTCGCCGTCGATTTCGGTCAGGTATGAGCACTTCTATAAACTCCACACTTGATGAAAGTTGCACCTGTTTGGCTGCTCAATTTTACTTGCTGTTGTGATTGTAGCAAAGTTATAGAGGGAAGCAGCTTCATCAACTCCTATACAAGAGGAAGGTCAAAGATATTGAGGATTTCAGTCATTGTATGTACTCATTTTTGCGCTTCGTAGGTTCTGTTGGATTAAGACGTTTTGTGAATTCTCGGCATAGAATTTGAGTATGTACCAAAAAAAAAAAGGCATAGAATTTGAGCATCCGTAACCCCATTGAACCGAACTCAACTGGTAACTGCTGATAAGATAACTATGGTTTGACAGGTCAAAGTAAGGGCAAAAAGACTACGAAAAAGTAAATGCTTAGACATTTGAATACTATCCAAACATTTCAGATAGATTCAAAAGGGACAAAAGACGCCAAACTTTTTTTTTTTTTTTTGGGGGGGGGGGGGGGGGGGGGGGAGAGACTATGAACTACATTTTATTTTTTTTGTTCTAACTGAACTACGTATTAGTAATTTTGTGAACTGATTTGTGGAATTTGGAGCATAGTGCCGTTGGCGTTCAGGAATGATCTGCAAGAAGCTGGGTGGACGGTTGGGAGGTCACCGGTTCATCGGTCGGTTACTGCAGCTGATGGCACGGTCAAGGTATTAACCAAAAGTTTCCATTTTTTACTACATTTTGTGGAATATGAGATACTTCAGTTCAGTTAAGAGAGGCTGCTTGGTGTCAATAGAATGTAAATGTTACACGTGGATGTTCTTAGGTCACATTTTGGAAATTTGTAACTAGATAATTCATTTAATGCATGCAGCAAAATATCTGTTATGTCCCATTCCTCGATTACTTCAACTCGTTCAAATTATAGAGGTTGTTTGTACAGACTAGTGTTTGGGGCTATATGAATGTGTCTGGAATTAGAAGTAGATCCAAAATCCAGGGTTCAATTTATGGTTATTTTACAGATAAAGATTGGGTTGAGTCACAATAGAAGAAGCATTTTTAGCAGAAAAGAACTATTCAGATTTTTGAATCAAGTACAACCTGTGTGGATTATTGATAAGTTGATAATTTGGATAAGTACGGAATCCTGGAGGACTAAGTTGTAATAGGCACAAGCAATAGTGGTGATTGGTGTTAGAGTTGTTGTCGGTACGGATTTGTGTGTGTGGAAGTGAAAATCATGTTGTTGGTTTTAGAAATAGCTGGAGTAGTGATTGCATTATGGCCCAAGCAAGTATGAGAGGTTCAAGTTCCGGTCATCCAAGCATTATTGCTTTAGCTTCTGGTTATATGAATTCATTCTGGTCAAGGAATACAGTGTGCTGGTTCAGCTGGTAAAGTTACTTCAGGTCAATTAGCGATACATCTGGGAAGGGGTTGTGGGGGTGGAGGAAGAGGGGGTGGGCAGGCTACTCTCCATTTTACGCCGATATACCAAAAGGCCAAAATAACTCAGGTAGTTAATTTTCCATTTCTTCCCTATGGGGCAACGCCCTTTTTTTTTTTTTTGGTGTGTTTTTTTTTTTTTGGGGGTGGGGGGGTGCTTAAAGTAGATAATGCAACGAGATTTACTACACATCATGTGGGACAGTAAAGTCAAAAATAGGTGAAATGTATAAAATCTATTCTGGATGTTTCTTGGAAGTTCATCTTGGTGTTTCCTTTCTCTTTTCCCCACCCTTGCATGTTAATTTTCTACTGCAACTAGAGAAAATAGTTTCTTTCAACAGTCACAAGCAGCTATGCGAAGAGTAAACAACTTAAAGCCTTTCTTATATTTACTGGTCAATGTAATGGGGATTTCATTGAATTACGGTTGAGAGTAAGACTTACATTGTAACATCCTTTTCTGTGAGGTGACCTTCATCAAGTTCACATGGCAATGCAGGTCATTATGGCTTTTATGCAATGGAAGCACAGGAAGATTGTGTAGTGCATGCCTGCAAATCATAAGCTCTATAGTTTGTTTAGCTAGGTTCAGACACGGGCACTCTCATTAAAGTAGCTGTAATCATACTCTTACCTTCAAAGAAAACATAGAAGGAATAGAGGAAATTACTTTGAAAAAGTAGCGGAAAATGCTCGCGCAACAATTTTTATATGACACTGTCAACTTTCTGCAGAGAATGCTATGTAACATAAATTAAAGCTGGAGGTGATCCTTTAGCCCGTTGACTGTAACATTTGATTACCTTGGAACTTTGTGTTTTGCGTGTATATTGTCGTTGGTACCTCATTTTAAACATTAATGCCCAGATGAAATAAGGCCCAAGAAGTTTGGGCCAAAGGATGTACTGTCTACACCTTCCGGGTGGATCAGGAATGTGTTTAAATTCCTTTGGTAGAGTTGGTACGGTGTTCTACGTAAGGATATAATCCGCTTTGGTCCAAACTTCTTTAGCAGCGAGAGGCTTTATGTCCATAGTTGAAACGAGTCCAGTACACAGCAGCTTAGGGGTGATGATTCAACAAAAACAATAGTGCAAAAAATATCTACATCAATGTCCTTGCATTAATAGATGTTGGGCTTTGTGGAGTAAATTTTCCTACTTTTGGCTGCTGCTGCAGTTACTCTTAAAACTGGAAGACAATCGGCTGATCGAAACTGTAGGCATACCAGTAGAAGATGATAAAGGTTCAGTACGCCTTACGGCATGCGTCTCATCGCAGGTGACCTTTCTGCACTTAATTGAATTGCTCTTTGTCGATGCACCTTTTGAGTTGTCTTGAACATCGCCTTTTCTTGCTTGCTTGTGTGCTTTTATTATTCAGGTAGGCTGCCCATTACGTTGTTCATTTTGTGCTACTGGCAAAGGGGGTTTCTCAAGAAACCTGAAGCGGCATGAGATTGTCGAGCAGGTTTGTCATCGTTCTTTTTCGAGGCAGTTTTGTTGGCTGGTCTCTCTTTCTCTATATAAAATACCAAAATAGAAAAAAGGGAGATCATTCAAACAAGCTTTTAATTTTTGTACCATTGTTGCATATTACATTTTTTTCTGCTGTTTTTTGTATGTCTAGGTCTTGGCAATAGAGGAGGTCTTCAAGCACAGGGTTACAAATGTAGTGTTTATGGGAATGGGTGAGCCAATGTTGAACCTGAAAGAAGTTCTTGGAGCACATCAGTGCTTGAATAAGGTCCATTTACGACTCTCATATGTACATCATCGTTGCTTAATTTGGTCTGTGTGTGAGTGTGAGACAGGGAGAAAGAGGGGGGTAAGAGGGAGAGAGGGATTGATTTATCAACATTTGGTTAATTTGTTTTGGGTAGTAAAAAATTTTCTTCTCTCTTATGCACATGATGGTTGCTCAATTAGGTCTGTGTGTGTGTGTCTGTGTGTGTGTGTGGGTGGGTGGGAGGGAGGGAGGGAGCTTTTTTATCAGCATTTGGTTAATTTGTTCATGTAGTCAAACATTTACAACTTTGTATGCACATCATTGTTGCTCAATTTGGTCTATCACGTATAAATGTGTGTGTGAGAGAGAGGAGGAGGAGGGGGGGTTCTTCTTGTCGAGATTTGATTGATTCATTTTATTAGTCAAACAATACTTTACTGAACTGCATCTCAAAGCAAAACTCTGTAGTTGTCCATAAATGTTTCTAGGACTATTAAATGTGATCAATTTTGTAAGTTTATGTGAAAACAATGTGTCGATATATGTTCTCACCCCGTTTATCGTGAATAATAGTCATACCCTAACAATGTGATTTAGCTTACCTTAGCATAGACCCTTCAGGCCCAATCGAGCATTTCTCTTTTTCCACCTTCCCCATGGTTAGGTGATAAATTCTTGTTACTGAACTGTTACGCCATTTTTGTCTGGCATGAAGCGATGGATATGCCCTGCATCACTATCCATTGCTGTTTTAGCCTATATCTTACAACTAGTTTAGAGAATAGCTTTCCCCAATGTTTATTTTTGCACATTTTGTTGACATGGAAAGAATACCCAGTTTTTGGGACATTATAAATATGTCGTTGAACTCTGGTTACAACATGATAGTATATGGTCATCTCTGGTAGGAACTGAGCATAATACACTTATTGAACTAGACCGCTGTGACCCAGAATAATCACCTAGTAATTGTTTTCGAGGATTTGCCGTGAAATGCTACTGCTTTTGGGGTTGGAGAAACAAAAGCACGTTTGACTTGAGTACTCTCCATAAAGAAAATTTACCTGCCTGGTCATTTCCCCAGTGGGTGGTTGCGAGCTTATACGTGACGATGGATTGTGGCTGTGCGCAGTGCTCTGGCTCGAAAGTGATTGGGACGTGTGGGTTCAAGAAGGCCCTGAACAGATTTGAAGTCTTCCATCGACCTTATTAATAGCCGGCCATCAGCCATCCAACACCCACCTGCCCTCCCTGGCCCTCGCTCAATTCATGCAGGAAGCTGTATGGACAACTATTGGGAGGTTAGGTTAAATCCATACTCGCCTAGTTGCCTGGGTAACTTCTATGCTGATTGGGCTGCAGAGTACACGTCAACTCTCCAGTTAGAATCACTATTCTGCAAGCTGCCCCTGGGTCTGGGAGATTTGTTGATATTGGACTCAGTGGCATGGCTAGGCCGCTTGTGATCCTGTCCTGTGTTATATTTTATTGGGGGGATGGTTTTATAGCTAGAAAAAAAAACAATATATATATATGTGTGTGTGTGTGTGTGTGTGTGGAGGTATTATGGCATTGCTTCCCTCGCATAACTGAATTTTTTTTTGGTGCCACTGAAATTTATAGCAAAAGGTTAATAATACAGCTAGGCCCTACGAGGGGCAACACCTGCTATATAAGCAGCTAAAAAGGGGATAAGCATCTCCGGTGGTTGCATGAGATACACAAAAGAACCCCCCTGTTGCTCTCCAATTTTAGCTAAATGATCTCCGCACTGGTTGCCCTCTCTATATACATGCTTGGTAATAGTTTCAGTAGAAATCAAAAGACATTTAGCATCCTTAATGAGACTACTCAGGGGGTGCAAATTGCAATCATTTGCAGCTAGTAGCTCCACTGCTGTCATTGAGTCGATTTCAAGAATCACGTCTGCAAATCTTTTTTCTTTGATCACTTGTAAGCTCTTGACAATGGCCAGTAATTCAGCTTCAAGCGCATTGCAAGTTGGTATGCTGCCCAGGAAGCCTCCTAGCCATCTGCCTTGACCGTCCATGAAGAGACCACCATATCCTCGCGGCATAACTGATATACCTGCATCAGTATACCATCATTTTGCTCAAATGTAGCCTTCAGTTTGAGATACTTCTCTGACAGAAGAGGGAATCACTTTCAACTCTGGTTTATCTTGTGAAATGGTTCTGTCACCACATATTGAAAGGAAGCAGAGACACACCTTGTTTTTAGCATAATTTCTCCATAAATTCATATTTACTTGCACACTATAAGCATATCTCTGTGGGGAACATGTGAGCATGATAAGCTTATTAAAGTACATCGGAGTTTATCCTTATTTTGTTTAGTTTAGTATTACACCTAGATTGGAGTGACCCAGGATTTTTGCCTAGTGATTTCTTTTGGTGGATTGCCGAAATTGTACTAGTAAATGCAGACTTGATCAAAAATTGACTTAACAAACTGTAATCAAATGAAAACAAACTTTCTTTGGCTGTAATTTGAATAATGTTGAAAATTAATTGGCTTTCAAGAACGTATGTATTGAGTCTCAGCTTAACATGATGTATAATCTCTCTTAAGGATGTGCAAATTGGTCAAAGGATGATTACAATCTCCACTGTCGGAGTTCCAAACACAATAAAAAGGCTGGCTGCTCATAAACTTCAGTCCACATTGGCTGTTAGGTATGTAAACATTTTCTTTCAAGTCAGTTGTCTCTGAGCCTCGTGTATTTGTAATTTAGCATATCATCGGCAATTTTTTTATTTGTTAAATATTGGTTAAAGGAATTTTCTTGCTACTTCGTGGTAGTGAGGGAGTGAGAGGGAGGGTTAGCAGCGTAGTCTGAATTTTTGGAACATTCCCGTTCAGAAGAGGGAAACTTGTGCTTTTCACCGTAGGATTTGGATCCATAAATACTTATGCTGAATCCCTGGATATCCTGCATCACGTTCAAGACTTTTAGCGCTCCCATTCATGCCCATAACCTAAAGGTTCTTGCACTATGTATGACTTAAAATTCTTGGAAACAGCGCATGCTCTTTTGATTAGCTGGTTTGTTTAAGTTTTTCCATGTCATGGCATTCTCCAGTTCCTTTTTCTCTTTCTTTTTCCTATTTCTTCCTCACCACCTTCTTTTGGTTTGACTCTCAGCCTTCATGCTCCAAACCAGAAATTAAGAGAAACAATTGTGCCTAGTGCCAAGTCCTACCCCTTGGACGCAATTATGAAAGACTGCAGGGACTACTTCCTTGAAACCAATCGCCGGGTGTCCTTTGAGTATACACTTCTAGGTAACTGAAATTTTGCTTGCCAATGTCTTCTTTTGCCCTTTCCCTAAACATATGCATTAATAACTTGAAGAATGATGCATTATTTTTGGCAGCTGGAGTAAATGATGCAGTGGAGCATGCTCTAGAACTTGCAGAACTACTCCATGAATGGGGCCGTGCTTATCATGTGAACCTTATACCTTTCAATCCAATAGAAGGCTCTGAGTATCGGCGTCCATACAAGAAAGCAGTATGCCTTCTTTAATCCATATTCTGGCTGCATGATTTGACTAGACATAATTTATAAGACAACTGTCATCGAGTTGCACATTTGTGAGCTGGGAGGATTAGCCCTATTGTGCAGCCCACTATTTGACCTATTTTTCTTGTTATAATTTTGTAATTTATGAAAGAAAAATATGCCTCAGTGCGTGGAAATTCCTGAGCTAAATATGTAGACATTTGATCTGAATATATTTTATCTGGTAGGTGCTTGCATTTTCCGCTGCTCTCGAGTCGCGTAAAATAACTTGCAGCGTACGTCAGACTCGAGGCCTAGATGCAAGCGCAGCTTGTGGACAGCTAAGAAACGAGTTCCAGAAGAGCCCGTTGCTTGCTAGCTCCGACGACCTGCAATCCAAATCAGAGGTTGCCCTTGCTGCGTGATGCTACAGTTTGACGCTTTGCTCAACTCGTTGTACACCATGTTTTTCTCCTCCCAGCACTCGAGCATGATGAAAGTGGCAGTCATTGACAAATCTGTCGGCATCTCGGGCTCGGTTACTTTGAAGTACGATTCAAACTTTTTGTGGACCGGTGCAAGTCAATCTCTTCTCGGCAGGAGGCCTGGATTTCGGGGAGGAAGATCACGCTTGGTTTTTTGCTGAGATGTGCTAAGCAATACCCGACTTCGCATTTTTCGCAGAAGTTGTATAGGGGGCAGTTTTATCATCAGGAATTGATAGTTATGCTTTGAGCTGTAACCTGTTTTTATTATTTCGTTGTTATATGTACAACATTGCTTCATGACTGTTGATTCATTATATACTCGAAGCATTAGGGAAATCTGAAAAACATATTACCTAATGCTTGCTGGCCATATCTATGGAGAAAAGTACCCTTTTCATCTCCACATCTGGGATATTATCCTTAAGAAGTTACTGGAGAAAAATAATAAAACATGGAATGTCTAGAAAACACGTTCTTCCAAAATCTGGTATGTTTTATTCGCCTAAAGTTTATTCACAATTTTGTAACACGAGACACGCTAAATTTGAATTGAGACAGGGAATTTCCTGGCAATAAAGGGACGAGCATGTGCTCGCTCAAAATCAAATGCTTCGTGGGAGGACTAGAAGACCAAACTACTTCATGAAATTTGATCCGGTTTCGCTCTTATCAAACTCGTCTGCGGACGAAATTTTATTCCAAATGATGAGTCAAACGTATTTATGTATCTGTTGTACCTACAAAAGCAATAGTTGAGCCTTAAACGTTCTTAGAACAACTATACCCATGTTAGTTCGCCAAATGACAGCCTTGCTAATACATTTCAGTTTACAAGGACAATATGTGATTATGGTGTGTGGCATTGACACTTATAAATTATTAGCTAAAATCTCATGCTATGCACGGAAAGGGAAGTAGATAATAATAAAGTGGAAGAAGGGAGATCGTGTGGGAGTTCATGAGTTATATGTTATTATTTATTGATGATTAGTGAAAAGTTAAAACCTATTTAGCTTAATTGTATAATTTTAAGAATTCAAGAAAATGAGATTAGAGGTTTGGAAGGCACAGAAGATGCCAGCCAAATTCAAACACATATAATAAGATTGTTGTTAGGAAATAGACTGAATTACGACTCGCAAAATATAAAAAGAATAATGTCGGAGGAAGTACTCGATGTTCAAGTGGAACAGAACTCTATACAAATTAGAAGACTTGTGTTTGTGCGCGCTTCGTTGTCCACATACGTGAAGATAACCCTTTATTAGGGGCAAACCACCTGTATGACCGAGGAGGGAGCCACGACACCCCCAAAATTTTGAAAATTTATTTTTTAATTTTTAAATAATGGTAATTATATTTGAATTATTTACGAAAATGCCATTCTATTATAACGTTAATGTATTAGGGCTTCATTTTTGTTGTGTTTTTGACTTTTTAAACAGCTGGCTCTCATAATCTGTCTTTCCCGTTCCCTTACTCTGTTTTCATTCTTTCAAATTTCAAATCTCCAGATTCCAAAGAAACAGAAATAAATCCAGATTAGTTATTTCCTTTAGTTTAAATTCTTATCATATGGTAAATTATACGTGACTATTGTTCTCATACAATTAATAATCACACTAGTAATACATACATATAGTAAGAATTAAATATCTTTCATGCAAAATTAGTAATTTGTTGTTCACTAATCTTACCAAGTTAAATAAATCATTATGAATGGTAAAATTCAAAGATTAGTAGTGGAATTGAGCGATCTACTTTGAATTTAATCTATTTAATAGTGAAGCCACTTATAAAACTATTAATGATTTTCTAAAGATTCTTACATTGTGCACATTGAAAAAGATATTATGAAGACGTTTACTATAAATTCAATTTTTGGCGACTTTCGTGACTATAAATAACATTGAGTTTCACTTTAACTATCGATTCATACATGTTAGCAAAATTACGTTTCTTATATTTTCTTGTTTTGTGTAACTTTAATGAACTATTTCTAAATTTAATGTTTTTTATTTTTTCTTTTATGTGAACTTAAACTTTCTAAATTTATGTAAGGCATTAATTTTTTTAATGAGTTTTTGATTTCCCTCTATGGGACTTCCTGGTCAGCCCCTAAATAGCCAGGCTTGGGCCCTTTCATTGAAACAAGATTAGATCTTGCTAAAATATTTTGGTAACTCTAGTATTACGGAAACAATCCGACTTTGATTGGAGGTGGCCGGAATTGTCAAGTAGAACACGTGTTGTAAAATTTACCCAAGATAATCCTCAATATAGCTACATGCCCGATTTACATGTAGAATGAGTTTGAGACCGCAAACAAAAACAACTAGGATCCGATTAGCAAACGGAATTAAAATTGAATTTGAGAATTGTAATTCAATCACTTGGAATTGAACAATATTTGTAACTCTTTTGATTGGTTAGCACAAAAAATTAGATTAGGAATTGAAATTGCTAAAGTACAAAAAAAAGAGATAAATATGCAAAACAGGATTTTCATATTTGTCTTACCAAATCATACCCAACACCCCCCCCCCCCCCCTCTCTCTCTCACCGCGCCACAGAGAGCAAAAGAAAAAGGAAAGGCACATACGATAACCTAAGTAGAAAATGAAAAAACGCAATTAATCCATAAACAAATATTTGAATTTGTAACCGAACAGTTACATATTAGAACTTTAACTATGTGTTAGTGCTTGACAACAATTAAATGTTCTCAAAATAGGAATGTGCTTAGACTTAACAAAAAGAAGTGACTCTTAAAAGTAAAGTGATTAACATGTTAGATCTGTACTTGTGAATAATAAAATAGCTCCTAAAAAATTAGGCTTGAAAACAATTCAAAGTTCATAAGTTCCTTGTTGGCTCCATATATCAACTCTTATAACTGCTTATTCACATCATTACCCACGACTACTTGAGGAAGGGACATGAATGACTCAAACTTCCTCGCATTACTAGTCAGCACGTCATGGGCTTTGAGCAACTCAAGCTAATCCAAATCTGGCACCCCTGTTAACTTCTCATAAGTGAAATCCGCACTTGCATTTATAGCTTCCGATGCATATACCTTGTCAATTGCACTAGTCATTGAAGTAACAGCTGTAGCAAGACCATCCATTAGGAACTTTGTTCCCGATATTAAGTTGGTCAAGCAAGACTAAGAACCCGGTCAATTTCCACAGTACATCTAAGGTATGATTTTGTCTTTGAATCACCAACATTCTTTCTTTTATTAGAAAGACTAGCTTGCGAGGCATTGCTATCAGCACTCATCTATTTACAAACACAAAAAGCAAGAAGAGGAAGAACAGCTTCAAGTAGAATACTAAAACATGAAACATGCATGGAACAGTAAAACGTAAAACAGAAATATAGCCTCCTACGAACTCAAATTTATGTTATTTTGATAGAAAATCTTTGATAGAAAAACGTATCCTTCTGGATGTTTGGCTCTATTCAACTTTCTAGTTATGTCTACTACCCGAGGTCAGTAAGGTGTTAATGGCAACTAAATAAAACTGTATACCAAACAAAAACTTCGAGACAATGTTGAGTAACTCTATGCTCCGTTATACAGAGGTAACTGTACACACAAATTTCGTCTCTAAACTGCAAGACAGGAAATAATGCAACAAAATTTAATTTATCAAATTTAAATTATAGGTTACACCACTCTGTGATTTTTACATAAAACGAATGTAAAATCCTCTGATTCGATCTCCGGTTTATTCACGATCCAAGGATTGAAATAGCTTGATCCTGGAATGTGGATTTGGCTTCTTCAATCTTTGAAAGATTGTCGAAATGATGCTTGATCGAGGGCTTCAAGGCTTTATCGCGAACAAGCAGGGCGAATCTTGACTTGTGGAATTACTGATGTTGAAGGCAAATTCCTCTTCGATTTGAGACGAAAGAGAAACCAATCTTCGTAACTTGGAAGTGCTCGATTAAAGAACGGCACTGTGTTAGTACGTATTGTTCTTCAAATGAAGCACAACCTGTGAGACGACAGCGTTTCGGCGGAGCTTAGGCTTTGATCGCGGAGACCCTGTGTGTCCCACTTCCCTACCTGAAGCCCTCTATTTATAGGCAAAGGGGCGGGGTTAAATTTAGAAAACTCGTGATTTGGGGCTTTGTCTGTTAATCAAAGGGATTTTTGTTCCCCTTAATTCAATCTCAGTCAATTAAATAGATCCTTATTTTCATTTAATTTAGAAATTCTTTGCTTAAGTCAAAGTTGACTTCTTTGAGGTTTATGGTAGCAAGGCCACACATGGGCTAGACCAAATAATTTTTATTTGGGCTAGTTCTTCTAGCTTAATCTTGGATCGAGTTCATCATCTTGTTTGACTCCATGTCAGCATCTTAACCCGCATTTTTCGCAAGGTTGAATATTTGACTAGTCACTAAATTGATTATCTACCATTAACTGGTAAATAATATTTTAGTGTCTACAGTAACCATTTATCATTTGGACCTCCAACAACAAAAAGGAGTGTGCCATATGATGCACGTTAAAACTCTCAGGCTATTGCCTACAATGTGTTTCATCAATTATGGTCCAGCATTTCCCCCTTCCAGTCCGAAAAACTACCTATGTAGAAACCAAAGTGACTCACTCCAATAAAGTAAACCCCCTTGTTAGTAAACAAACATGTGCAACCTCGGGTCCTCAAACCCCTTGATCAATTCTCGAGGGCACCTCTCTGCCTATGACAACATTCAGCTGACAAAATCCATGATAGGAATCAACAAATGCCCTGACTAAGTTGAAGGTTGAAGCAAATTATGTAACTGACTTCACAGTCATCATCTAGCACGGCCTGCATGGGATACAAAAGCTTTGGCACTAGTAATGGCATCAGCAGCGTTGGCCTCAAAGGCCTCATCACAAGCTGGTATTCTTTGCCCTACAATACCTACATTGACGAGAAAGAAAACCAGCCAGCTCCATTTTATTTAATGCCAGCTTAAACCATATACTTCTTTTTAATTCCAATCTGAGTTCATAGAAGGCTATATTTCTGTTTTATTATCAAAACCATTAGCTCTTAATGAAATTTAATCGAAAGCTACATGAAAAAAACTCTATCCCCTGTCAGCAAAATATGAAGACTCCTGTACAACTCTATACCATAAACAATAACTGGAAAAACAAGGCGTAACACTACAAACAAGAAAGCTCGTAACGTAAAAGAAGAAAACAGCTAATAATAAGCTAAGTAAAAGAAGAAAGACAACTTAATACACTAGTTCCATTCTATCTTTTAATGTTTGATCCTCGATACCGTATTCAATTATACGTTTTTTTTTATAGTTTTAACTAAACATGAACACTATTTGACTTAGCTCGGTTTTGAAGGATAAACTGCAAATTGAACCATCCCAAACCAAATTGACCTCCATCGGTTCAAACAATTGCGTATGCCGTTTGTTTTGAGGTTTGGGATTTTGTAATTTTCAGGTCTACTTGAATCCGAATGACAAACAAAAATAGGAAACAAAGGACTAATTAAATATCACAACCATAAGCATGTCAATGATAGTGTGTCATGCAAGAAACAATCTCCTGCATCACATGCCCTATCCGTGGGCTGCCTTCCCTTATCCTAGCTAGGAAGTTTGAATTTTATAATTTAAATGTTTGAGTGTAAAACATATCCCAGGCTTCTCTCCCACTTTCACCCATTCACATGTATATCCTCAAGTATATAGTCTGTAACATGCAATTGCAAAGACAACTGGGAATACAGAAAACATTCTTTTACATGGTATCAAGAGCCTTCCTTGCTTAAAAGCTCATTTTTTTAACCGATCCATGGCTAATTCTATAGTTCTCTTCAATGCACCCTCTCATCTTCCCACCAAACTTACATACACCAACTTCACTGTATGGCGAACTCAACTGTATTCCGGTCTCATTGGCCATAATCTCCTTGGCTTCATTGATGGTTCAACTCCAACACCTTCCCAAACAATCTTTGAATCCCCCACCTCCACCAAACAAATTCCTAACCCGGAGTATATCCATTGGTTTCGTCAAGATCAACTCATCCTCAACGCCATGCTTGGCAGTTGCATTGACACCATTCAGCCCCACATCTCCACCGTTTCCACCTCACAGGAAGCATGGGAACGTCTCCAAGTCCTCTTTGAAAACAAATCTCGTTCGCGAGTCATGTCTCTCAAAGAACGGCTCCTGAACAACCCTTGCAGTACTCGCTCCATTCAGGAATATCTCCAACACATGTGTGCTATTGCTGATGATCTTGCTCTTGTCGACAACCCTCTCTCTGAGGATGACTTGGTTCTCTACACCCTTGCCGGTGTTGGTCCCAAATTCAAAGAAATTGCTGCGGCACTTCGAGCTCGTGACACCCCAATTTCCTTTGATGAACTCTACGACAAACTTGGAGATTACGAGATTCATCTCAAGAAGGAAGAACCTACCCCTTCTTTCTCCATTGCTACAGCAAATTACACTCATCGACAAAATAAGTTCACATCTCGAACCTCACCTCACCATGGCAGCGCCTCCTCTAGTCGCAACAACACCCAGTTTCCTCCTCGTGGCAATGATCATTTCCCTACACGTACCCACACCAACTCTACTAACCGCAACAATTGGTCCAGTCCGCCTACCAACAATCGCATGGCTCCTTCCCAGTCCTCTCTTCACTGTCGCTTCTGTGATCGTCCAGGACATGCTACAAATGAATGCCGCAAACTTGCACGTTTTCGTCGTGAAAATGATGTCCAAACCGTGCATTCATCATCCCACGTTGTCCCACTTACTGCAAATGCAACCACAATGCATCGTCCGAACTCACCATCCTAGCTGTTTGACACTGGTGCATCACATCATGTCACTTCTGACACTGACAACCTCCATACCTACTCAGATTATGAAGGCCCTGATGAAATTCATATCAGTGATGGTACAGGTTTGCCGATATCCCATGTTGGTCATGCCAAATTGCGCACCCCACACACCACCTTTGCCTTAGATGATGTTCTTTGTGTTCCTTCAATTAATCGAAACCTTATTTCTGTCGCAAAATTCTGTCATTCTAATAATGTCTCACTTGAATTTTTTCCTCTCTATTTTATGGTGAAGGATTTACGCATGGGGGCGCCACTTCTTCGCGGGGAGAATGTAAATGATGTTTACTGCATGTCCTCCCTACCCATTCCACAAGCTCACTCCACCTCCAAATCCAACTTAGCTGAATGGCACCAACGTCTAGGGCATCCATCTCTCCGAATTCTCCGTTCAGTTCTTGCGTCAAATAAGTTAGGGTCTCACTTGTCTTCCAAAAATTCTTTTCATTGTAATTTCTGTGATTGTAATAAAAGTCATAAACTTCCATTTGATGTCAACTCATTAACCTGCTCTCGGCCATTACAATTACTATATACTGATGTTTGGGGCCCAACTGAATTGTCGCATGATCGTTTTCGTTACTATCTAATTTTTGTCGATCATTACACTAAATATATTTGGTTATATCCTATGCGACAAAAATCTGATGTTAACACCTTATTTCCTCAATTCAAAAATCTGGTTGAATTTTTTTTTCAACTACCACTCGTGTCACTTTACTCCGATAATGGTGGTGAATATGAGTCTCTCAAACAGATTTTCACCACTCATGTCATTTCTCATTTCATTACCCCTCCCCATACTCCGGAACATAATGGCACTTTCGAACGCCGTCATCAACACATCGTTGAAACTGGAAAAACTCTCCTCCAGACTGCGTCTCTTCCGATCAAGTTTTGGCCACATGCATTTCTCACTGCGGTCTTTCTCATTAACCGTCTTCCCACTGCTATTCTTAACTTTAAATCTCCTTTTGAAATGCTATTTCATTGTACTCCAAATTATACTCGTCTCAAAATTTTCGGTTGTCTGTGTTACCCTTGGCTCCGTCCGTACACCTCCTCTAAACTCCAACCCCGCTCCACTCCCTGTATTTTTCTTGGTTATTCCACTACCCAATCTGCGTACAAATGTTTTGATCCCGTCTCTCAAAAAATTTACATGTCGTGTCACGTCAAATTTGTTGAACAAATTTTTCCCATGCAAGCTAGCTATAAACATCACGCAAACTCCACGCAAGACTTGGGTGCCAAAGCTATGGGATTCCTCCCCCACACCACAAGCCATGTCCCACGGTACCATCCACATTCAAAATCATCTTCACATCTTATCTGGTCCCCCCCTTCCCCAACCACTTTATCTTATTCAAATTCATTTTCCTCCTCACCCTTATCTCAGTCAAACACTAACAATTCAAACACTAACCAACAAAACCCACCAGAATCTTCATTATCCTCTTCCACTTCATATTCAAACTTACAATTATCTAACCCAAACACCACAATTCAGCCACACACTACACCCCAAAACCCAACTGAATCTCCATCACTCACGCCCACTAACTCTCTTCCTCCTTCATCCATATCCCTCTTACCCACGTCACCCCACCTTCTAGCAGAACCCCTCTCCCCACGCCATCACCCTCTTCTTCACCTTCCTCTCCCCATCTTCCTATTCCTACACACCTCTCTACTCTCCGTTCCACCCGTACCCGTCGACCGAACCCCAAATATTTTAACTCTAAGTTCATCAATCACACCACTGCCCATCCATTGCCCCTAACCTTAGAACCCATTTGTCTTTCTCAAGCCTTAGCCGAACCCTGTTGGCATAAAGCCATGTCCGAAGAATTTGATGCTCTAATATGCAATGGCACATGGGATCTCGTTCCAAAGACCAACCAAAACATTGTGGGCTGCAAATGGATTTTTCGTATCAAGTGTCATCTTGATGGTTCAATTGCCAAATACAAAGCTCGCCTTGTCGCAAAAGGTTTCCATCAACGTCCTGGCCTTGATTATGCAGACACCTTTAGTCCTGTCACTAAGCCGACAACAATTCGTGTTGTCCTCTGTCTTGCGCTTTCTCAGAACTGGCCGCTTCGGCAACTTGACATCAATAATGCTTTCTTGAACGGCACTCTCCATGATGACGTTTACATGACTCAACCTCCCGGGTTTCTTCACTCCACCTTGCCCCATCATGTTTGCAAGCTTCGCAAAGCTCTCTATGGACTCAAGCAAGCACCACGTGCTTGGTATCAAGAACTCAAAGGCTACCTTCTTCAAGTCAGATTCACCAAGTCTGTCGCTGACGCCTTGTTTTTCATATACACCAAGGAAAGTATTATTGCCTACGTTCTCGTCTATGTCGACGACATTATTCTGACAGGCAGCAACACTGACTTTCTCAATTCTTTTATTAAGAATCTCGACCACAGGTTTTCACTCAAAGATCTCGGCCCTCTCCATCAATTCTTGGGTGTAGAAGTCATTAACACGTCTAATGGTTTATTTCTTTCTCAACACCGCCACATCAATGACTTACTTCATACTTTTGGTATGACTGGCGCCAAGGAAGTCCACACACCCATGTGTAACACCTCTGCTCTCACCCTCTAGGATGGCTCGCCACATGTTGAACCAACACTGTATCGGAAATTAGTTGGCGCTTTACAATACCTCTCTTTCACTAGGCCGGATGTATGCTTTGTAGTGAATCGCCTCTCTCAATTCATGCACTCTCCTACTGAACGTCATTGGACAGCCCTCAAGCGCGTTCTCCGTTATTTGAAAGCCACCATTCATCATGGCCTTTATCTCCGTCGCGGGACTCCTCCCACGCTTCAGGCCTTTAGTGATTCTGACTGGGGTGGCGATCGTGATAATGGTCGTTCGACCACTGGCTACATCCTCTATCTTGGGTCCAATGCCATCTCCTGGAAATCAAGTCGCCAAAAATCGGTATCTCGCCCATCCTCTGAAGCCGAATACAAGGCCATTGCGAACTCCACTGCCGAAATTATCTGGGTCACCAACCTTCTCGAGGAGCTTGGTGTCAATCTCCCAAAATCTCCTGCACTCTTTTGTGATAATACTGGTGCCACTTACCTCTGCGCTAATCCAGTCTTCCACTCACGGATGAAACATATTGCATTGGACAACCACTTTGTTCGGGAATGCGTCACTGATGGCTCCCTTCGTGTCCATCATATCAGCACCAAGGATCAACTGGTGGATATCCTCACCAAGGCACTCGGTCGTCCACAATTTCTCAACCTTCGATCCAAGATTGGAGTCACCAATGGAGCCTCAATCTTGCGGGGGCGTGTCAATGATAGTGTGTCATGCAAGAAACAATCTCCTGCATCACATGCCCTATCCGTGGGCTGCCTTCCCTTATCCTAGCTAGGAAGTTTGAATTTTATAATTTAAATGTTTGAGTGTAAAACATATCCCAGGCTTCTCTCCCACTTTCACTCATTCACATGTATATCCTCAAGTATATAGTCTGTAACGTGCAATTGCAAAGACAACTGGGAATACAGAAAACATTCCTTTACAAAGCACGCGTCACTGATTGAAGATTATAATCTAGATCATTGAGGATTCAAGATGTGAACATTTTGCATTAGTTCAACCCACAAACCTATTTTCAATGCAAGTTCCTTCATCAGGAGCTCCCAGGTTAGTACAAGCTGAAATTATACATAATAAGAGTAACTTCATTTGGTTTCAAAACCGTCTCTAGTCTCATCCTGAGAAATACATTCAAGCTATTACTAAAACACCCATTTCGTGAAAATGCGGGAATCAACGAATTCCAGGGGACAAAATCTTTGTCAGGCATTTCATCGAATAGTTGGTGTGCATTTTTTAGAGCATTCAAATTTGGCATAAAGAGATACCCAAACGGTCACCAATTAACCCATCTCTGTAATTCAATGATTTCACTACTTTGGCATGACCAGCTTGGCGAGAGGAGGAGGAATGATAGGAGGAGGTTATGGCGAAAAAGAGATATTGAAGACTGTGTATGAAGACTGTGTTCTAAAGGAGAGAAGATCACATAACATCTTCCCAAGACTGGCATTATAATCATGAACAAGCAAGAGAAGAAATGCTGAAAATTATCTCCCGGCTAAACCCATTTGAAACTGAAATGCAAAGCAAACTTCCTTTTGAAAATTAAAATCAAAATCAGTAACAAAGTAAACCTAGACAAACCCAACCTAAAACCAAAGCAAAATCAGCATAGATGTTTGACTAACCTAGATGGGGGATAGCTGCAGCGAAAAAGCATAGTTACCGCCATTGCTACCAGTAACACGTTGCCTCCGTCGCAATCAAAATAGTAAATGGTAGCCGCCACCGTTTGCTCTGTAGACTGTCGCTGCCATGACGAGGTTGATCAAAGAAAAGAGAGGAGGAAGATAGCTTGGAGAAGTAGCGTCGGGCGGGCAGAGGCTGTGAGTGGTGAGATGTAAAGAGAGAAAAATATAATGGGCTCAAATTCTAAATTTGACATTGGACCTAAGAATTGAATCATGAGCCTTGTACGCATTTTAAATTCCTTAATTAAAATTGGGCTTGAATTCTAATTCTAATTCTTAATAAGTTGTCTAAACAGTATAATTGTGATATTTAAGGTCCAATTCCAAAATTAACCTCAATTTCAAGGCTAATTTCATGATTTAATCGGACCCTTAGAACTCATAAATAAATTCATCTTGTCAGTATTTCAAACCGTATCAGGTAGGCTACATAAATTCTTTTCTTCAGCTCTCTCTAATTTAAGCAAAGTAAAAGATGTCTAACATATGTCACAGGCATCAAAGGGGTAAAAATGGTTCCAATCAAGCATGTCAAAGATACTCTTTTCTTCTTTTGTAACTTAGCCACGTCACAAATTTCGAATATATTAGCCCAACATACATAATGTCAGGTATCAATGTTATCAGCTAAATTTGTTGAAATGATACACGTTCTTAAACAACTATTGTCGCCATTTAGGGTGCAACATGTTAGCTAGGGTGCAACATGTTAGCTAGACCCTTTTTCTAATAATTGTGATATGAATTGAATAACTATTTTAAGAATGGGTATCATTTCAACAAGGAAGAAGTTTTTGTAAGACATCGGAATAATTTGCTCATAACCAAACCGTCAAAGGATCTGGCAAGTAAAATAGAAAGACGAGAAGCACAGTCCTACGAGGCAGACACAATAATTTCCGGAATCTGAAGAATAGGTTCGTGAGTCCTTCGCCAATTGCAATACTAGTTGACATCTCTGAATTTCTTAGTAGAAAAGATCAAGCGCCAACATCCGAAAGGCCCTCAAAAAGAAAAGGACCTAGAACGGAAAAAGCGAGGATGATACCTCACCTCAGTTGGTACAGCCATTGATCGCATGTGATCAAGAGCCACGTGTAGAGAAGGTTCGAATTAGGGCTTCAATTAAAGCTTTAAATTAGGAATTCAAATTAGGGCTTCAATTAGGCCTTCGAATTAGGGCTTAAATTTGGGGGTCCTAAATTTAGGTCCTAAAATTAGGGTTTCATGGATTTAGATTAAGGCTTCCAATTCGATCTTCAATTAGGGCTTCCTAACATGGCTACAACTTAGGGCTCAATTTAAACATGCATAGACTTCGAAAATACAAAAAGTGCAAATTAGGGCTTCGTCGCCAAAAAATCTATGCATAGATTTACAAAAAGATAAAGCTTTAAGAAGAAACCATGGAATAGTGAGGATAACATACATTCAACGGCCTCATCCGTTTAAGATGATAACACAAATCTGGTTTTAAGGATGCGAGTTCGTCGCGTGTGAGACGAGAACACAGGCTGGCTTCAAGATATGAAATCAAAATCACGATTTATTTTGATTTCGTACTTTGTTCTCTCGATCACAGACATGCCCTAACTCTCTGTCGTTTCTTCTTCCCTCTAAAATCCATGAAGATGATTTGTATCTCTTTATGTAATGAATGAGGGTATTAATGTGTTTTTGCAGCGCACCGTTGACATGTGAGAGACAAAGTTTTGTTTTTTTGGACGGAATGTAATAAAAATAGTTAGTAGGTGCTAAGTCTAGTTTTTATGTAAATCTTAGGAGTGTCATGTGTAATTAGTCCTAAAATAATTGCTTGAAAATGATTGAATCTGTTTCAGTCTTGCAGATGAGTTGACTTATGTTTACTTGCATTTTGGTTGATTTTGATTTAAGCCAACTTTAAGTATTTCATATATTTGTGTGAGATATTCCACTTCATGTTCTTTATAAGTTTCACTTTATTTTTCTTGCGACTTACGAGTGGCTCTCGATGTGAGCCGCAGGCCGATTTTATCTATGTTGAGCTCAAACAAACTTTAGGTTAGATATTTTAAATTCCATTGAATATGTTTTTTTTTTTTGTGCTCGTCAACTTAAGACGAATATAGATTGTTTGAACAAATCTCAAAATTGAGGGTCTTATGAAGACACATTTCTTTATATGTTGTCAAGTGGATGTTGAACATGCTACCGGTATGTGCAAGTTACATAAGCATACGTTTAGTTTGACATTTAGATCTTCTGACCAACATGCTTATTGATTTTTTAGCATTCTATGCATATATATATATATAAGGTCAAAATGCTTACTGATGTTTTTTTCATTATTCGATTAACGGATATCATTTCAATTTTTTCTTTTGTCTTGTCCCTTGCCACAGGTGAAAGAAGTGATTAAAAGCTCTGGCAAGCTTCTAAATTTTGAGCGTTTTCTTAGTTTAAATAATTGAACTCCTAGGTTTTATTTTGAGAGTTGTACAAATATATGGATAATTTGATTCGAATTGTGTTTTTATAAATTGTTTACCCAAAATTTTGAAAATATATTTCTTAATTTTTAAATAATGGGTAATCATATTTAAAATATTTACAAAAATGCTACTATGTTGTAATGATAATGTATTAGGGTTTCATTTTGTTGTATTTTTGACTTTTTATACCAATGATCGCCATAATCTTTGTCTTTCCTGTTTACTTGCTCCATCTTCAATTTTCATTTAGAGTTTGAGACTGCAAAAAAAAATAATAATAATAATTAGAGCTCAGTAATAAATTCATATTTTCAGTGTTTCAAACTTTATCTGGTAGGCTACATAAATTCTTTTCCTTAGCTCTCTCCAATTTAAGCAAATTAAAAGATGTCTAACTATGTCACATTTTATCATTAAAAGGGAAAAAATGTTTCTAATCAAGCATGTCAAATTAAAGATGCTTACTCTTTTCCTCTTCTCTGACGTAGGCAAGTCGCCAATATCGATCATATTGGCTGCAACATATATAATGTCACATATGAAATATATCAACTAAATTAGTTGAAATGATACCCGTTCTTAAACAACTATTGTCGCATTTTATGGTACAACATGTTAGCTGGACCCTTTTTCTAATAATTGTGTCATGTATTGAACAATTATTTTAAAAAAATTGATAGAATACAAAATCTAATATATGTATTTGGATTCGATTGGTATATTTTTTACCTTTCAAACCTCAAATGCTATTTTCCTAAACTTTTTATTTCAAAAGACAAATAAATAGGCGGTAGCATATAAATGGCTCGAAAGTAACTTTCGATATTTCATAAACCTAATTAAATAGATATTAAGATATAATTGGACAGAAAGTTTAATCATGATCTTCCTTCCCCCCTTTTACAGCTTTCATGACTACACTATTATTGATCCGTCAGTTGCATACGGGAGCAACAAATACTAAAAGTCCATATTTATATGTCAATAACAATTAAAAAAAATTGAAAAGTAATAATAATAATGTTATTGCCACATTTTTATGAGTTTTCTACTATTTTTAGTAACGATAGCAGTAACACAAACTGCTGAGGGTTCTATTAATACGTACCAAGAAGACTATAAAAAGTTATGAAGTATGAGATAAAATGAATAAAAGAGATAATTATATGCGGACATATATACATATGCATACATGTTATTTCTCCACTGCTGATCTAGCCTTCCACTAGATGTTGTGGATGGCTTAGATTGAATACTTTGTATACAAACCGCTAAACTTGGTACTAGTTAGGGACTCGCTCGGGCCGAAGGTATCTTAAGTATCGAAGGGATCCAAAGAAATAGGGGAGTAATGCTAACCGCTAGTAGTTAGGCAGGTATTGGAGATCTCCATCGATAAATATGGATCAGTTTCCATATTTATATATATGCATATATAAATGTGACTTATAATGAAATAAAAGAGATAGATTAAGTTTGTTAAATTGTAAGAAAATATTAGACTTGTGTAAGATATAGGAAAGTATTAAGATTTGAATGAGAGATATGAATTCGGAATTAAGGAAGAAAGAGAGAGAGAAGAAATTGGTTTTAAAGTAAGACATGTTGACGTGAAAGAGAGAAGAAAGTGAATTAATTCGATTGATTGAATGCCAAATGACATAAAAATAGACATGTCAAGTATCAAAGAGAAATTCACATTCTCTCAACTTCAACTTTCACACACATGCGCGCACGCGCGCGCGCGCGCGCGCGTGTATCTTCAACTTTTATTCCCAGCGTTGCACACGTGAATAATAACTACTGGTTGAGATATCTCGTATTATATGCCTAATAACAACAAAATTGGTAGTTAAAACAAAAAATTATTTAAAAAAATTATTTTTGCCTTTTCATATGAGTTTCATATCAATTTTTGTCTTTAAAAATGAACTTGAGTAATAATTGTTAGCTTTTAGCAACTAATATCAATAATAGTGATAATACTAATAACCTGTATGTCGTGGTTTAATTTGTATTACTCAAGGTTATCCAGAAACAGTAAAGATATATAACAACAAACTGAAAATAAATGAGAGAGTAAACTATGTATATAAACTTGTAATGAAATAGGAGGGAGATTATGTTAAAGAGAAAAACTGATGGAGAATATTGAGATTTTCGGATTAAAGGAAATATATAGAAATTAGTTTTGGCATAGCTTTTTAGGAATTAATGGAATCGTAAACATATAGCGGGACATGTTGATATAGAAGAGAGATAAATGTAAAATCTATTTAATTAGTTAAATTGTAAATGATAAAAAGTAATTAAAATCAAATTGAATAAGAGAGGGAGAAACAAAAAAGGAATCCAAGTCATTATTATAAAATAAAAGTCGATTCCTCAAAAGTCACTTCTTTCTCTAAAAATACTCTGCCTTCTCTCTAAATCCAAACTCCCCAAAAAGTCACCACGGCCGCCCCATCGTGCTTCTGCGCGTGTGGGGCGGCAACCACTCCGGCGATTAGGTTATAGGTTATTTCCGTCTTGTATGGTGGTTTATTTTATAGCGTGAACCGTTGGCGGCCGATGGCACAAGCTGCGGGTGGTCAGTGGCAGGCGTCTCACCAGATCTTGATCGGAGACGGCGACCTCAAGGTAAATCTTCGATCTCGGTCAATCTAGGTACATCTGAAGTAGATCTGCTCGATCGACCTATTTCCACAATCAGTCGGAGAGGACCGGAATCTCGCCGGCGGCGACATGAATCTCAACGGCGTTTTTTGACCGTCATTTCTAAACTATCCTTCTGCCTTTTAAATCTCTTTCTTATCTGTTTCGATATTTACAGTGGTGGATTTTTGGGTTTGTGTTCAGTTTTGTTGTCAATAGTAGTAACACAAGGGCTTGGGTCTGAGGGGCTCAGTCTTGGTTACAGAATTGTTCTTGGGACTTCAGGGGGTCTTGGGTGGGCGGGGTGGGGGGGATAGGGTCTCGGCTGGGGGGGTTGGGGTGATTTTCTGTTGGGAAAAGTGGGGGGGACTTGGGACCCGAGAGAGGGGGAGGGGTGAAGATCTGCCTATTGGGTATTTGTAAGGCAATCTGTTCAGTTTGGGGTGGTCGAGGGGGTTCGGGGTTTAATGTTATTTTCTACCAGCCTGTGTGTCTACTTTAGTTTGTTGTGGGTGGGTACCGGTTCCTCCGTTTGTCTTGCGATTTGATTCGAATTTTGAATGTGGTAATTGAAGGATGAACTTTGCGGTGTTGATGAGCCTGGGATGTGTGATGCGCCTTCTTAAACGGTGCGCTCGCGTTTGGGTCCTGTGGCTCCCGATTGTTTTGCCACTGCCATATTGTTTTCATCTTGTTCGTTGTTGTTTGTTCTTATTTTGTTTCAGTGCTTTTAGATTTCTGAAATTGTAAACTTTGCATGTTACTTGAAGTTGAGTTAAAGTGTAGGATATGCTCTACCCCAATTCAATTGTAATGTGTATAAATTTATTAGGTTTCTTCTGTTACTGTCGGCCATTGTGGTCATGTATACTGAGTCACAAGAATGTCGTGACCTATAATATTCTTAAGATCAACCACAGAGCGACTGTATAACTTTATATTATCAATGCAATTCTCAAATTTATTAAAAAAAAAAGTCATTATTATAAAAGTGGGTAAATTCAAAATGCTTTCAAGTTCAAAATAAGAAAGTCCACGTAACGAGCTCAGAGAGTGTTTAAGTAAGCAGTGACTAAATAACATTCTCTTAGCTTCATATATACGAGTCACCGTGGTACACACGATTCGTGTGCAAAAATGATATTAATAGTAAAAACTTTGTTAAAAAAGAATCAAACAGCACGTCTATGTGTTTATTGTCATATTCAGTAACATAAATCTCAAATACTAAAAAAATCAATTAGCCATACGTGTCCAAAAATAAGTTATCAAAATATTATTATCGTATAAAATATGGCCTTTAATTTTTTTAACTATATTTTTTTAACTCGTGAAAACTAAAGTTACTTACGAATTAAGATTTTTATTTTGTGTCATTTTTTAAAGATTTTCTTGAAATACCACTTGTCACTATCGTAGGTATGTAGTTATGTAACACTAAAAATGTATTTTGCGATTTTACCCTCATTTTGGACACACGTCTTCTCTAGAATCACTTTCAGTGTAACATCAAAAGAATATTATACCAAAAATAAAAAAGTGTTCTCATTGTAAGTAGTATAGAAAATTAAACATATTATTATAGGTAGTTACATATTGTTCCCAACCCATCCTGGTCGGACCTAGGGGCCCACTAGGGTCTCGCTTCGCGCAAATACGTCGACAGACGCAACAGTCTTTTTGTCCAACGCATCGAACCGGTCAACGCGCGCACGCTCAAGTCACGTGCGTTTTTTGCTCCTCGCGCCTTGTGCGTGACTTAGACAATTTATTTCGCGTCAACGTGACTTACGCTAGCACGATCGTCATAAAGAGACCACCCGAACACCTTTTTGTCAGAATCATTGACCGACGGCACAACCGGAACGATGGGGCCAAGGGGCAAAAGCCTTGGCCAACCCCATGGGGTTGGCCTCGACCTCCCCCAATGCCATAGGGTTGGCCTCGGCCTCCCCTGGGGGTTGGCCTTGGCCTCCCCTGGGGGTTGGCCTTGGCCTTCCCCCCCGGTTGTTTACCCTTCGTGCAAAGTCCCTTCCGCGCTTTGTTCGTTTTATACACTTCGTATGTGACTTTGGCACCTTGTTCGTCACGTGGGTACGATTCATGTCGACACGCTCGTCGTAACGCAACTTTCAAATTTGTCATTGCTCATCGAAGCACCAACCGTCGGCGCGTCCAAAGTTTACCAAAGGGGGGAATGGCCTTGGTCTCCCTTCTGGGAGTTGGCCATTGGCCTTGGCCACCCCCTAAGGTCGGCCTCGGCCTCCCCCAAGGCCATGGGGTCGGCCTCAGCCTCTCCAAGGGGGTCGGCCTCGGCCTCCCTAGGGGTGGTGGCCTTGGCCTTCCCCCAATCTTTGGCCTATGGTGTCCCCTCCCCCGCGCACTTGTTTTCTCTAGTCTTTGCACCTCCGCGATGTTTATGGACGTTCGTGCATCAACCTCGCGACGTCCGTCGTCCATCAACCTCGCGACGTCGGTCGTGCATCAACCTCACGACGTCCGTCGTCCATCAACCTCGCGACGTCCATCGTGCATCAACCTCGCGACGTCCATCGCTCGTGACCGCGCATTGCTTCCGCGAGGCCTGTCGCCCAAAGTCGCGTGCTACGGCCAAATGACCAGTGCCGACCATCGCATACCTTCACTCCCAACTTTGTCATTATTACATGTTGCATTCATTATTTTGTTATAACAGGCACACTCAACTTATGCCCCGTCTCCGGGACCCGCGACGTTCGTCATTGCACCCATGCGCCACTCTCATGATACGTGCCCCAGGCACCAAGTCTTGCTCCTCGACGTTCGTCGCCGCGCCCGTGCGCCATTCTCATGATATGTGCCCCCGGCACCATGTATTGTCTCATGCCGTTGGCATCGCGCCCATGCGCCACAATTATGTTACATGCTTACGGGATGGGCTCACAACCTTAAAGCCATCGTCATCACAATCACAGGGGCTCCCGCCCTCGCAGTAGGATGGACTCACAACCTTATAGTCATCGCCGCCACGGGATGGGCTCACAACTTTAAAGCCATCGCCGCCACAATCATGGGGGGCTCCGGCCCTCGCAGCAGGATGGACTCACAACCTTATAGTCATCGCCGCCACGGGATGGGCTCACAACCTTAAAGCCATCGCCGTCACAATCATGGGGGGCTCTGGCCCTCGCAGCAGGATGGACTCACAACCTTATAGTCATCGCTGCCACAGGATGGGCTCACAACCTTACAGCCATCGCCGTCATAATCACGGGGGGCTCCGTTCGTAGTGCTCCGGCACGAGGACCCTTCACAGCGGGATAGGCGACTCTTTCGGGACACAATCTCCGCCAGGGTGCCTGTGTGACTGGCCTACGTGCTCCGGCACTGGGGGCTCGCGTCGGCACCCCTAGGGACTATGACCCCCGGGTCACTCCGAGTCGGGAGCAGGTCTCCGGAGGGCACATCGCCTAGTCCACCTGGCAGCTGGGCGTCGGGTCTTCCCCACCACTGCCAGGCCTGTGGGACTCTACAAGGGTTTGGATTGGTGGCTAGATCAAGGGGGTTCTCTGGCCACACCAACACTGTGGGAGCCAGTCTTTCCAGACAGACAGAGTGACGCTGTGCGGGGCAGGCTGGGTGAAAATGCTATTCGACAGTCCGTGGAGCACCGACAGCTGTGGACCCCTCGGTGACGTGTCACGCCGGGGGAACGCCATGTGTCGCGTGATGATATCACCATCTCAACCTTTATAAATAGAGGTCTTGAGAATTCATTTGAAGGACTTCAAATTTTCAGATTCTCAGAATTCTCTCTCACTTTCACTTTCTCACTCTAGAATCTTAGAGAGAGAAACATACAGGACCCTGACTCTGGACCTAAGCATCGGACGGTGACTGTCGTCGTGTATTCACTCTGCGCCATCGCCCTCGCAGCACTGTCACCCTCAGTCTCTGTCTGGGAAGCCCTTGGTCTCTGCCCTTACTCTACCCTTGCTGTGTCTCACATCATCACACTTGGCATCTGACTTGGACTGCATTCCTTGTGGCACCTCCACGTCGACCGCGAACCCACCTTCCTTGACATCACATAACAATTAAGATTTTTATTTTATCGCAGTTTTTAAAGATTTTCTTGAAAAGCTATTTGTCACAATCGTAGGTAGGTAATTATGTAATACCAAAAATATATTTTACGATTTTACCCATATTTTGGACACGTGTCCTCTCCAGAATCACTTTCAGTGCAACAACAAAAAGGTATTACACAAAAAATAAAAAGTGTGATGCGTGTGCAAAAAGAAAATTAATAGTATAAATTTTATTATTAAAAAAAATCACGTGTGTTCGTTGTCATATTCAATAAAGTGAATCCTAAATTATAAAAAAGTAAATTAGTCATACGTGTCCAAACATAAATTAAACAATATATATAAAATATAATATGATATGAATAAATCTCAAGTATTTAGAACAGTTTATCTCGTCCAAGCAATTATACTCATGATTGGTGACTAGAGATAAAACCTTTTGTGATTTTTGTCGCCTAAAACCATTCTGTCACCTTTTATGTTGGCGGCCTACGCTAGTATATATATATATATATGGGAAGTGGTGGGTGACAAAGCTTCTCATTATCGTGTTATTTTCGAGGCGAAAAGATTTGAGATTTCTATCGCTGATCAGGTGAAGCATATTGGTTGGATCCGTTTGCTTTCCCCTACCTAATTTTGAAATTCTAGGGTTAGGGTTAGGGTTTTATTGCCTTCTAATCTTGCACAGCGCGCGCGCACAAGTCGCTTCATTGATTTTCGCTGATGATTTAATTATTCTTTTTTTCTTGCTTTGCGATATGTGTTGTCAGTTCGTCTGTTCCCTTCATCCAAAAATGCGTTTCCAAGAGGTTGAGATTCCTTTCCCCTCTCTCGGGGCTTTAGGGGACCGTTTGTAATGGACCCAAGTTTACTGATGAATTTATGGGGGATTTTTGACTGAATTTTTCAAGAATGTGTGAACTGAAGAGAAAATACAGAGAACCAATAGGCCAGAAAGAGAGAAAGATGGAAACAGAATTCTTGGATTCTATATCTGATGATTTTCTTTGCACACATCCAATACATCATATACCCGAGGGGTACAACTGTTTCCCTTCTTCTCGGGTTTGTTCTAACTGAATAAAGCTGAAAATGCTAGATATTCACCTAACAACATATCCTAACTAATTATTGATTAAGCCAACAAGACAGAGATTTTGGCTCTTAATACTAGTCTTAATAACCTCCATTAATGGAGCTAAGACAAAGATCTTTCTTGGAAATTAACTGGAGACTGGAGTGCACGCGCCATTACTCCAGTCCTTTGATATGACTTCACGCGCCCATGGCTTCCTCCTCTGTCATTTGTTCATCTTCTTCTATATTTCCTTCAGTTTCTACCTCCTTATCTTTCGGAATTGCAGGCTTCAGCTTGATTCTAATCTTGAGGTTCCTTTGGGTCAGGTCCCTGACACTCCCTTCCCCTTCAAAACCTCCCTCCTCTTGGTGAGCAAAACTAGGAAATTTTTGTTTAACTGTGTCCCAATCTTCCCAGGTGGCTTCATTTTCAGCCATGTTGGTCCAATTGATAAGTACCTGTGAAATGCAATGACTTCCCCTTTTGACTATCCTCCTGTCCAAAATGCTAGCTGGTTCTAACACAATCTGACCTTCACCACTAGTAGGTGGCAACTGATTTGTCACAGTAGCCTGTTGCCCAAATGTTCTCTTTAGTAAAGAGACATGGAACACTGGGTGGATGAGAGAGTGAGAAGGCAATTCTAGCTTGTAAGCCACTGTTCCAATCTTAGCAAGGATTCTGTAAGGGCCATAATACTTTGGAGCTAATTTTAAGTCCTTCCTCAAAGATAAACTGCTCTGCCTGTAAGGTTGGAGCTTGAGATATACCAAATCTCCAACTTCAAAATTTCTCTCCACTCTTTTTTTATCCGCATAAAACTTCATTCGAGCCTGTGCAGTCACCAAATTCTCCTTGAGTAAATGCAAGACTTTCTTCCTTTCAGCCAAGTAGTTGTCAACAGGTGCAAGATTTGTTGACTCATGTGTTCCCAGATTGAGTACTTTAGGTGGATATCCATAAGTAGCTTCAAATGGGGTCATATTAATAGAGCTATGGTGACTTGTGTTATACCAATATTCAACAAGTGTCAGCCATTTGCTCCAAGCCTTTGGTTTGTCTCCACAAAAGCATCTAAGGTAGGTTTCTAAGCAGTGGTTCACCCTTTCTGTCTGCCCATCACTCTGTGGGTGGTAAGAGGTACTAAGATGTAGCTGTGTACCTAACAAGGTGAAAAGCTTGGTCCAGAAATTACTGAGAAATACACTCCCTCTATCACTGACAATGATATTTGGTAGGCCATGCAACTTGAAGATTTGATCAAAATAAGCTTGGGCAACTCCTTGAGCAGTGTGGGGATGAGTAAGTGCAACAAAATGAGCTAGTTTACTCATCCTATCAACAACCACCATGATGACTTCCTTGCCTTCAGATTTAGGTAATCCCTCAATAAAATCCATTGAAATGCAACTCCAAGGCTGATGGGGAATGTCCAAGGGCTGTAGTAGGCCAGGACAGGGGCTATGTTCATGCTTACTCCTTTGGCATGTGTCACAATGCTTCACCCACAATTTGACTTGTGCTTTTAAGTTTTGCCAATAAAACAAAGCATTTACTCTTTTGTAAGTAGCTGTGCCCCCTGAGTGTCCCCCCAAAGCTGATGAATGGAGAATTCTTAAGATTTGTACTCTGAGGTTCCCAGTAGCTCCAATGCAGATTTTTCCTCTGTACCTCAGTATCCCTTCTTGATATGTGTACTCAGAGGTAGCATAAGGGTCAAGAGTTAATTTTTGGAGCTGTTCTGAAATGAAAGGATCTTCTTTATAACTATCCATGATTTCAGTCACCCACAATGGGGTTACAGTTGAAATTTCATTGCACTGACCATCTTCCCTCTCCTCATGTGGAACTCTTGATAAGGCATCAGCAGCACAATTATCCTTCCCTGCCCTGTAATGGATGTCAAAACTGAAACCAAGTAGTTTTGATAGGCACTTCTGTTGTAAAAGAGATGTCACTCTTTGGCCAAGGAGATATTTTAGACTACAATGGTCAATTTTAACAATGAAATGTTGTAGGCTAAGGTAAGAGTGCCAATGCATTATTGCTTGCACTAAGGCTACAAGTTCCTTCTCATATGTGGACATGGCTTAAGCCTTAACCCCAAAGGCCTTGCTAAAGAATGCTAAAGGTCTCCCTTCTTGAGCTAATACAGCTCCCATTCCTTGATCACTTGCATCAACCTCCACCTCAAAAGGAGTGTTAAAATTTGGTAATGCCAATACCTTGGCACTGGTCATAGCTGCCTTGAGGGTATGAAAAGCTGCTGTAGCTTCGGGAGTCCATTTGAAATTATTTTTCTGCAACAATCTGGTTAATGGCTTACTCAGGAGTCCATAGTGAGGAATGAATTTTTTGTAATAGCCTGTCAAGCCTAGAAATCCCCTGAGATGCTTGAGTGTCTTTGGAAAAGGCCAACTTGTCATAGCAACTATTTTCTGAGGATCTGCTGCTACTCCTTCTCGTGAGATGATATGGCCTAAATATTCCACACTAGGCACTGCAAAAGAACACTTGGTCTTCTTCAGATATAGCTGGTGATGTCTTAAGGTTGCAACACTGTCTTAAGATGCTCAATATGCTCTTGGTAGGTCTTGCTGTATATAAGTATGTCATCGAAAAACACAAGCACAAACTTCCTCAAAAATGGTTGAAAAATGTTATTCATAATACATTGGAAAGTTGCTGGTGCATTAGTTAAGCCGAAAGGCATAACTCTAAATTCGTAATGCCCGAAATGGGTTGAGAAAGCTGTCTTATGTACATCCTCAGGGCACACTCTGACTTGATGGTACCCACTCCTTAAATCAAGCTTGGTGAACACTTGTGCCCCATTGAGCTCATCTAGTAAGTCATCTACAACAGGTATAGGGAATTTGTTCTTTATGGTCAATTTATTCAGCCCCCTATAATCCACGCACATCCTCCATGTCCCATCTTTCTTCTTCACCAAAAGGACTAGACTACCAAATGGAGATGTGATTGGTTGAATGACTTCAGATTCTAACAATTCATGTACAATTTTCTCAATCTCTGTTTTCTGAGCATAGGGCACCCTATAAGGTCTGATGTTCACTGGTTGAGTGTTTGGAATGAGGGGTATATGATGGTCTTGGGGCCTAGGGGTGGTAGTCCTTTTGGCTCTTCAAATACATCTTCAAAATCATGTAACAGGGAAACTAACTGTGGTTCAGTTGGGTCATGAGTAGGTATAGTAGTAAGAGTAAATACCTGACCATAAAGTGAACCAGGGTGATTGGCCAGATATTTGTACATTGCTTGTGCAGAGATGATTTTGAGCTCAGCTTGGCCATTTCCTCCGTTGAATGTCAGCTGCTTTCCTTCTCTTACCAAAGTCATTGTCATTTCTTTGAAGTCAAACTGAACTTGCCCCATCTCTTTTAACCACTGAAGCCCTAGGACACAGTCACAGCCACCTAGGGGTAGTAGCTTCATGCTGCTAGTAAAGTTATGTCCCTACATAGACCAACTGAAATCCTCACAAACTGAGTCACTAGTGACTCTATTTCCATCTGCAATCATCACAGCCATTGGTGGAGTAGGTACTACTGTACACCTTAAATTCTTGGCAGTGGTTGGATCTATGAAGTTATGGGTGGCGCCAGTGTCTATTAAGATAGAAAATGCTTGGTTTCCCTTCTTTCCCCATATCTTGAAAGTACCCTGTATTGAGTTTCTAGTCATGGCATTGACTGTTATCTCAATTCTTTCATGTCCCTCCTCTGGGGTTTCCTCTTCGTTAACAGGTTCTTCATCATATATGGGTGGGGGCTCCTCCAAAGGTTCTTCCTCATCCACAATAAGCATAGAAATTTGCTTGCTCTTACAAACATGGGATGGGCTAAAGTTTTCATCACACCAATAACAAAGGCCCCTTTTTCTCTTGTCATCAAAATAGGTTCTAGGAAATTTTTGGTATGGTGGGTTGTTGGGGGTAGGTAGTAGAGCTTTGGACTGGGGTTGTAGCTGGGGTGTAATGGTTGAAATAGGTAGAGTTGGACTAGATTTGGGTCTGTACGTACTGTTAGGTTGTGGGGTTCTTTGCAGGTGAGGATTTGGTAACTGGTTGGTTAGGTTAGGCTTCAAATTTGCTCTAGGTGTATGCCATGTATTACTCAAACTTGCCTCCTGTTTCCTGGCAAGAAATATGGCCCTAGACAGGTCAAACACTTCAAATTTCTCCACTTCGAGCTTGATTTCATCCCTTAAACCACTCACAAAGCTGTGTATAAAATAGCTCTCATCAAACCTACACCCTTCGTTGGCCATTATAGACCTGAGAGTTTCAAACTCATTGTAGTATTGCTCCACAGTCCCACTCTGCCTCAACTTATGAAATTCACCAATGACACTTTCTTTGAACAATTTAGCAAACCTAGCAGTTAAATCTCTTACAAATGTAGCCCACATGACCCTGCCCTTTGCTTTAATGTAAGTTCCAAACCAGTACTCAGCTTGTGCTTCGAAATGCACTGAAGCAAAGTTAACCTTAGTGATCTCCTCCATTGGATTAAACTCAAAATATCTCTCAGCTTTTCTTATCCATCCATAACAGTCTTCACCATTGAATCTAGGAAACTCTAGTTTAGGCAGTTTGGAAGAAGAATTACCATTAGTGTACTGGAAATAGTCTCTATGAGATCCTTCCACGCCTTTGCCCATCTTGGACTGCCTAGCATCTGAGCTTTCTCCTTCAGACCTTCTCCAGCCTTCTTCCCCATTTCCTCTTCCTTCTACTAATTGTTGCATCACGTTTTGCAGCTCAATGAGTGTCTGTCTCATGGCTGGAAACTCTTCCTTCATTTGGTCCATAGAATTTTTGAGGTTAGGGAGATCAGAGATGAATTCCTTTACCTCAGTTAATTGATCATCTATAGCCCCAAAATGATCTGCGAATTGTGCTTCCATCAAGCTAACATGCTCGTCCAATTGTTGCTTGTTGAGTTGTCTGGTGTTGTAACCCATGGCGGAATTGTAGTATATGAGGATCCAAAACCTGCTCTGATACCAAGTTGTAATGGACCCAAGTTTACTGATGAATTTATGGGGGATTTTTGACTGAATTTTTCAAGAATGTGTGAACTGAAGAGAAAATACAGAGAACCAATAGGCCAGAAAGAGAGAGAGATGGAAACGGAATTCTTGGATTCTATATCTGATGATTTTCTTTGCACACATCCAATACATCATATACCCGAGGGGTACAACTGTTTCCCTTCTTCTCGGGTTTGTTCTAACTGAATAAAGCTGAAAATGCTAGATATTCACCTAACAACATATCCTAACTAATTATTGATTAAGCCAACAAGACAGAGATTTTGGCTCTTAATACTAGTCTTAATAACCTCCATTAATGGAGCTAAGACAAAGATCTTTCTTGGAAATTAACCGGAGACTGGAGTGCACGCGCCATTACTCCAGTCCTTTGATATGACTTCACGCGCCCATGGCTTCCTCCTCTGTCATTTGCTCATCTTCTTCTATATTTCCTTCAGTTTCTACCTCCTTATCTTTCGAAATTGCAGGCTTCAGCTTGATTCTAATCTTGAGGTTCCTTTGGGTCAGGTCCCTGACACCGTTACAGAGGTAATTTATCGCCTCTCTTACTTGTGACCTTTTTGGTGTTCGTAAACGTCAATAGTTCTTTTGTCAGCAATTACCTTTTGCATATTATCTGAACATTTAGATGTTCGCAAAAAGTTAAATTATGTGACGAGTCGAGTGTGATTCAATTCATGGTGTACTTAGCTTGATTTTGTTTTCAGCTCTTACTGCAACCCTTTCAGTTGCTGATATGTGGGGCTTTTTTTTTCCCCTCTTTATTGCAGGCTTTCAGGATAAACTTCGCAAGAAATTTGTTGGTTTGTATCTGAGAAGAGCAATGTTAAGTATTTCAAAATCAATGATGATACTGATATTTGGCATCTTCTTTTAATTAATTCTTTTTGCAGCGTGGTACGTTCATCATTATGGTCAATCTACTGGTTCTGCGCTGGATGATAATATGGGTAAGTACACCAAGGATTCTCCTTCCTGTTGTGTTAGACTTGCACTAGTTTGTTAGCCCGAGTTACTCTCTGTTTTTTTCTTTCTGTCTTTCTCTATGGCATGGTGGTTCCTATTCGATGCAGTGTCCTATTTCTTATCTAATAGATTATGCGTGCACGCGTGTGTATGGGTGCTCACGTGTATAAGAGGTCTAAACTTACTCCCAGTGTAAAGCCTCATAGATTTGTACCCCTAACATTAGTCTTATAGGCAGCTTTCCCACTGCACAATGGAGCTTCCACCTTAGTGACCTAGTGCAGCTTCTCCTTCTCACCTGGTAGCTTGCTTCCCGCATAAATTACGTAGGCAATACTCTTGGTGTTTTATATAAAGCACCCTTGTATCCACACCTGAAGTAGACAAATTATGTAGTTATCTTAGTAACATGGCAGCAAGCCGCTTTTGAGTGGCCTCTATTGCTTGCAAAGAAGCTCTGAATTTTCATGTTCAAGCCACATCATACCGGTACTGCCACTAAAAGAAATCGTGAAATCAAATTCCTTCAATTGCGATGTATGAACTCACTGGTCATCTGTTGATGGTAGAGATAGTGTAAATCAACAGATTTTTTGACCAAAATCTGTTGATTTACGCTCTCTCTACCATCAATTTGCTGGCATCAACATCAACCGGCTTGCTCTAGCACTTACCACCTATCACTGTTGAACAACGTGGTAGCAACCATCAGACACCTGAGATATGTTGTACTTTTCCAATGAGCCTGGCATCACTGACCAAACCGGTCCTATACGCCACAATCAACTGAATGACCCAAAACCTAAGCACCCGACCATGAGAATCTCTTGGGAATGCGAGTCATGAACCACCCAGTAAACACCTGTAGCCTTACCCGTCAGTTGATATCCTTGCCTTCCGATCATCACTTTATCACATTTACCCCAACATCGCAATTATTACTATTATCTATAGCCAATCTCACCAATAAAATCACGATTGTGCTATCTACATTAAGTTCAACTCGATGTCCCAGCCCTTCACCGCGTTAAAACCCAAGGTAACTCATTGTGCCTATTAAATCTCTGTTGCTGATTTCAACGGTATCACCACTCTTTCATCAGTCACTACACCGCTGTTTGAGCATCATTGGCACTCTCAATTGACCGCCATCACTAGTCCAACCCAAACTTGCAGCATATGCAGCCATTACCAGAAACCACCAACCAACCACAGATTGAACGATGGGTCCCAATTTCCCCGACATGATCATTAAGCTTGAACCTTGAATCGGACCACAGAGAAAACACGATCTTCACCACAATAACCTCTGCTGCCCCACCATATTCACATTGTTCTCGTCACTGCTAGAACCGGCCATCGCCTCGTACTAGCTGCCTTCACTGAGCCTGTCATCGCTGATGCACCATCTCCATTAGAGCTGCAATCCCCAATCGAATGTTCACTTGGAATCCCAACCATCATCAAAAGTGGAGTCGTTCTTCCATCACTAGGGAGTACCGCCATTGGACCACTACGGATAGATGATTGAGCCACCGCAAGACGCTAAGAATCAAGTGAAAAACTCTGTCAATCTTCTTGCTGCCGCGAGCTATGGCAAACATCATCCTCGCCTCCATCCAGTGCTATTTTCCACTGCCTTGCACAAATGCACAAGCATTTTGCACTGCCATGAACGTCTTCTCTATCGTTCATTATTTTGCCAATATCAGAACAACCTGTTGCTAACCATTGGTCAAAAGGGCCTCCAGTTTATATAGAAGTTCAGCCCAGGAAAACTTAATCCAAATTCTTACTTTGTTGCAGCCCGTCATTTGCTGAAGCCCACTCTTTTTGGTTAAGGTCCCTACCCAGCTTCTCCTTTATTTTACTACCGGAAATTAAGCCCCAAATCAAACATTTTTTACTTTTTGTATAATTTTGGTTTGCCCATCCTTCCATTTCGAAATTCCAGAATTTTGCGCGAAGGACACATCAAGGATCGTTTCATGCCTATTTCTGAACAGTTGTTGTTGGACCTCAATTCCTGGATCGTCGTGATCATGCCAAGACCTTCATTCACCTTGGGGTTTTGTTCACTCAGGTTGTGGGGGTCGCCACCAAATGTCTCAGTGAATTCACTTTGATTGTTGGACATCTTATTAATATAACTAGAAATCACCCCAAGACCTCTATTTTGTTGGGTTGTTTCTTCGTCCTCAGACTTCTCTCTTGAAATATTCAGAAGTCGCTCTGTGACCTTTGTCCACTTAGTCGCTTGAGCTACCTTAATGTCCAGAAGTCTGAGCTGGGATCTCGAGAAATAACCTTAACCTGTGCTTTGATGGGTTGCCGGAGCTTCCTCTGCGATTGTCACACAAATTACATATGGACGTTCCTTTTGTTAGCGGGACATCTCTTACTGGACCAAGTGAAACTCTCATGACCTGTATTTACTCAAATCACCAGAAGACCTTCATTACTTGGTCTTCAGACTTCAGATCTAGGGCCATTAGAGACCTTATAGGACCTTTTGTTATAGATCTCCTCTGGGATACCACGAATTGTTGGAAATCAATCTAGGGCCTCCGTTCAACTCCCGCTGTGAAACCTTGGATTATCAAGGATCTTTTCCATGTTGTAGGATCAACCTCACCTCAAATATGTCATCTTGCCTTCACGTCCAAACTCAAGCCGATACCTGTTGATGTAATTGATGTATAGGTAGCTTGCGCAGGAATTCATGTAGCTTTCACCTTACACCACTAGTATAGCTTCTCCATAACACATAATAGATTGCTCCCCACATAAATAAATGGTGCTTTGTATAAAGCATCCTTGTATTTAAGGCTGTAAGGGAGACAAGTTGTTCATGAACGAGTTGTTGTTCGTTTGAGCAATGTCTAATATAAGAAGCGAAGATGGACAAGTTTTTATAGCTCATTTATTAAAAGAGCTTAGCATGAACACTTGAAAGTATTCACGAACATGTTCTGAACGGCTCGTCTGGATAAAAAATATATGATTTGATGTTTAAAGAATGAAGACTTTCAAATATGCAAAATAAATTATGTTCAAAGCCTAGAGGCCGTAAACGTAGTTAGCTCAAAACATAGGCCCAGTGCTAAAACCAAGCATTTCCTACATGCAGCCCAACTCCTAAATTCTACGTGCAACCAAATGTCCAAATATGCGACCCAACTGCTCTCCTTTTCCATTTAGAAAACCCTAATATCATATTGCCGCACAGCTGCTCATCTTTGTCACTGACGTGCTCACGCTTTTCCTCTTTCTCTTGCACACACTCACACCCACATGCACTCTCCACCTTAAACACACGCACACAGACTCTTCCGCAGATACATGCATGCACACTCCTCCACAGACACGCATACACCCTCCTCTCTCTCTCTCTCTCTCTCTCTCTCTCTCTCTTTCTCACTCATTCATACACACATCAAGTCAGATGCATTATGGGATTGGATAATATCACATCTTCATCTAGGGTTCCTAATATCTTATCTTTGTGAAGATCCAGAAGTCCGTTGAGGGAAAATTCGCGTAGTTTGATGAACAAGCAGAGCCAAGCTTGGGTTTTTCTGTAACGAACTTGAGCTGAGCTCAAACATCCATATTCGGATCGTAACGAACATGAGTTGAGATCAAACTCACTGAAAATGTACCAACAGAACTAAAAAATCCCGCTGTTCAGCTCGAACTCAGTTTTTATGGAGCCCTAGGTGTATCTACACTTGAAATGGACTTGAATCATGTAGTTGTCTTTGCAACATTGTGGGAGTTCACTTATTGAATATTGATGCTTGTTTTACATGTTTCAATACAACTGGGAATTCAAATTTGATCAAAGTCAATAGATGATCGGATAAAGTTCCACCTTATGCTATCTTTGTTATGGGGCACGATGTGATCAGACCATGGTTTGGTCCTCGTAATGTAACATGATTATGCGGTGGAACTGTTGGGAGGAAGGGAAATTGGAGGTTAGGTTACCTAATTTCCTTAGTTGCGTATACTATTTATAGAATCCATCGATCAACTACTTAGATACAGATTTTCTCTAGTTCTCTCATTTGTTGACCTAAGAAACCAATTTCAATGCTTATTGCTACTTTTTGCCCATTATCTGATGATTAGTTTAGGGTGTAATATATCTCGACATTCAGCATGTTAACTGAATGGTGTGATAGTCTATTCGGTGCATCTAAATAAGGGTAGTTTAATGGCTTTCCCCATGTTTCTTGGGGTATCCGTCGGATCTTTTTTTCAATAAAGTTTGCCCTCTCCGCTATTAGTAGTTATAAGTGGACTAATTTCATTAGTAGAACCAGTGACACTAAGCCATGTGTACGATTCTTACAGTACATGTATGTCTGTCGGCTATCTGTGTGAGAGAGAGGGCAGGGATAGCTTATTTGGAAGCAGTGCAATTTGATGGGTGGTGGATGCTGTATTCATGGAAAGAGGGGATTGGACTGGTTGTAAGGAAGGGACATGAAGATGGCAACGGTGGTGGTTCTCATTGAACTCGAAGCAAGTCCTCCGTTGGTCAAGTATTAATATCCGAGAGAGAGCCCAAGAACTTGAAGATTTTGATGGGGCCAATGTGAATTACCTCTGTATTAACTTTTCAGTTTGATATAGCATTTTTAGTTCTGTCTGGTCTGTTACTCTCTTCCTCTCTACACCTTTGGCAACTTGTGCTATGTCTACATGTTTGCGCTTTGTTAAATTTCTTTTTCTGCTGGTTTCATCTATGCAGATTGAGGCCGAGGACAAAAGCTCTTCTCTCGTAAAAGGATTCCTGTTGACTGTCATGCGTTCTAGTATGAGGGGAACCTTTGAACGAGTCTATTTTAGTACTTAAAATCTTCGCCTGAGTAGTGACTTTACGAGTTTTAAGTTTCATATTCATGTATTTTGTGATTGGTCAGTAGCTTTAGCATTTGGATTTGGTTTAAGCAACATAAAATTACTTCTCATCATGCTTTTTAGAGTGCACCTGAAAGAGAAAAAGATTGCACCAAGTTCATTTGGTTGACCATTTGATTATCGTCCAGAAATTCCTGAGCTTTTGCAACATCAAATTGGTAGCAATCTCAGCAATTCAAAGGTTTTAGAGGAATTGCTCAAACAATTACTTGCATTATCTCTCTCTCTAAAAAGTTGTTTCTCTGCCTTGTCTCTACAATCTAGCTTTCTACAGCAAAGCCACCATGACAGCCCCACCGTGCGTTGGTGCGCGTGGGGCGGCGGCCGGTTTCTGGCCTAGCCTTAGATTTGTGTTCCGTCACGTGGTGTGTTGGGTTCTTTGAGGTTTGGCTACTATAATGGTCGGCGACGGATGAAGGGTGGACAACGGGGACAACGACAGTGCGGTGAGGTGCCATCTACCTTGGTCTGCACCGATCTCTCTAGATCTGGATTATTTTCTTGATCTATTAGATTGTTTGGACCGAAATCGATGTGACCGGAATTTCACCTGCGATAGTCGGAATTTCACCGGCGGTCGGAATCCTGCCGGCAGAGTGCGGGATCACTAACAGGATGTGGGTTGATTGTGCTCAATGATATGCTTGATTGACAAGGTTGTCGTTGCTAGGGTTATTTTCTTCAATTTGACAGTGGTTGGATTTCCACCGGCGGCGGTCAGAATCCCACAGGCATCAGCATAAATTTTTGGGCAGCAGTGCGGGCTCAATAGTAGGCGGGGGGGGGGGGGGGGGGTTGAACATTGTGGTTACTAGATTCAATTTTTGAGGTTTTGAGTGGTACGAGTTGTCCTCGGGGGTGGGGGGAATAAAGCTTGGGGGGGGGGGGGGAGGGGGGAGAGTACAGTCTAGCTTAGCCGGTTGTGATTGTTGGTTTGTTGCCCGGATTTTTTGGTTGCCGTGTTTGGGGTGACAATGTCGGTAAAATATCGTGACCCATGCAAGGTTTATAACCTCCTGATTTTGCGCTGTGATCCCTTTGTTGTCGCCCGGTTAACTTCCTCATTGTAATATTTGTGCTTTTATAATTGTTTGTATCGATTTTATTAGGTATTGTTTATAACCTGTAAGCCTTCGCATGTTACTTTAAGTTACACTGAAATGTAAAATACGCTCTGCTTCAGTTTAATTGTAATTTGTATCCGGCCTATAGATTAGTTGTTAATTTTCTTGTATAAACAGAGTCACGGAAATGTCGTGACCTTTTTAACCGATTGGCAAAATCTTGTAATCGCTACAAAAGCGCTTTATTATCGATGCTATTCTCATCTTTATAAAAAAAAAAAGGTAGTTTTAGGGGAATTGTTTTCTTTCAAAACTAGTAAAAAGTTTGCTATCAAGTTTAACGAAAAGGTAGTCCTGTCATAAAACCCTCCCTCTCGAAGGTTAGTTGTAAATATGGAACGTGAAGAAAAACAAAATTGAAAAGATTTGCTTGCCCCCTCTGCACTACCAACTTCATCTGCTGAAGGTTCAGCAACTGTGATAAATGCCGGCTTGTTGGCAATAAATTGAGCTACATCTGGGTACGCTTGGCCTCATCCTATGAACAAGGAGATACATGTGTTAGTTCGGACACAACAGAAGAAAAAGCGATGAAGAGAACGCCCTCTGCAATTTTTAGTGGAAAGAAAGAGTAGGATATTAAGCCCCCACCCCCAAGCTCATCCAACCCCCCAAAACAAAAGAAACTGAAGTACGTATTATAGATGTGAGTGTGTGGGTGTGTGTGCAACGCGCGCTTGTGCGTGATCGTATGGATCGTATACACATTTCGAAGTGATGAAACGTGCCATATGAATGGACCAATGGGCATGCATAACAAGTTTAAACACAGATCTAAAGTTTAAGGATTGAGCATTTTCGTCACCTGTGCCCTGATTATAGCACTTGGCTTGTCTTGCTCAGCTTTTTCCAGAACAATCTTGGCCCTCTCAGCCTCGAGCACAGCCACCCTTTTCAAATTCGAGGGCGGTTTGGCCTCGCACTGAAGATAGAGGGAGATCATTCAAGATGAAAAACACAGTTCCCAGGTTAAGAAGCAATAGAGCAAAATGCATAGCAAGTTTGGGCAAGGTTCAATGTTAATGATTGAGATTTTAGCTCACCTGTGCCCCGATAATAGCACCTGGCTTGTCTTGCTCAGCATTTTCCAGAATAAACGTGGACCTCTCGGCTACCATTGCAGCCACCTTTGTACTTTCAATTGCCGGATTCTTGGCTGCAGGTACACCAATCCACTGGGCCCTCTTGGCCTCGCCCTAAAAAAACAGGGAGAGAAGGAATGTCTTAATTGAGTGGGAAGTATATTATATCTATGACGTTAGTAAAACAAATTGTGCCCTTCGTGTTAGAGGCGCGAGAAAAGACATGGTTAGCTGTCTTTTTTGTTCAATAACTCAAACGAAAGGAAAAAGAACAAGAACCAGAGAAAATTCATTGTACTTGTGAGCACTCGCACACACTCGTATACGTGCAATAAGGCGTAGATATCAGTCCTAATAATGAAACTAGTGGATACACTTGTGGTAAAGCAGTGTACTAAGAAAAACATCCGAAAAAGGGGTCCGTGCACCAACATCCATAAAAATCTTAGATAAGGATCCAAGTTGATTGAGCATTGTCCTCACCTGTGCCCCAATAATAGCAATTGCTTTGCCTTTCTCAGCCTTTGCCTCACTAAACTTTGCCCACTGAGCTTCTTGTGCACCCATCGTCTTAGCTTCAAACGTCGGAGTGAGCTTGCTCACTGAGATAGACACGGGACTGTTGGCAATAGCTTGACCTATCAGCTGGGAACTCTTGGCCTCACCCTAAAACAAGGAGAGACGGAGATGTTATTTACCCATATTTACTAGCTTAGTAATGGCAGGTAAACTAGAGACAGAAACTTTAGAAAATAGCTTTTGCACTTCATATTAACGCCTCAAAAGTAAAAGAAAAATAAACACCAACTCCACATAACGTGTGCATGTGTGTGCACGCACGCGTATGTATGTGTTTATTTAGGTAATTACCAACTAATACCATGCACAGAACAAATTTGCATGAAACCGGTTACAGTTAGACAATAATTGAACCTACTAAACCTTGGAAAATTTACCAAAAGCCAGATATGCGTAAAAGCAATACCGTCTAGAAAATGACAGAAACAGTCAATCAGATCCATAACAGTTACTGAAAATAGAATGCTTTCTTTCAGCTCATTAGCTTAACCTCAACTGTGAGCATAGCACGTGCTTAGACCAGATATTTGCAACAGTTCTCCTACTAAAAGAAGATGGCGCAACATAGTACCGACATTTTAACTGTCACAGAAGACATTGATGCATACCTCCTGGGAAGCATAATATTGTGCAATCACAGCTTTCAAATTGACATGCAGGGTTGAAGGCGGAACTCTTTCATAGAGTTCTCACCAGGAATTTGATAAACTGAAGGTAAGGACTTGCATAGGACGAGTAAGAACTGTATCTCACCCGCATGAAAAAGCCCATTGGTACTTACGGAAAAGCAATGTCCTGCAACTGTTCATACAATGGATGCGAAAAAAAGCAATGGCCTATAATTGGCTTCCAAGAGATGGACGGAAATAAAGGGGTTAACTACTTCTACCTGTTAATTTTTTTGCCAATACCTTCTTGTGACGTGTGCCCATTAAATCCATCAGTTAATTTCTTTGCCTCATATACCTAGTTTATATATTAACGTGTATACTTCTTTATACAACAATTAGTTTTCTCTTGTTCTGCATCCTTTTGTTTGGGGTGGTTGGATAGATAGCCAAGCCTCCTCTTCTTACACCAAGTTAAGTCTTTTAACACGCAGTGCGCAATGTTTTACTAAAATTGCAGTCATAACATACCAGCCACAATACTCAATTTAACCTTGTTCTCTCTCTGGATTTCGAGGATGAGGCCAAGATTGCCCAGCGGATAGGTCGGCCTATTGCCAACACCCAGGCAATTGAAACTGAAAAGTGGCTGTACAGCAAGACTCGGAGGGCCATGTTTCGTTGTAAGAAAAGTTTAGTGAGACAAGCTCAAAGCTATCATCAGGGAAAAGGTGTGCAAAATGTCCAATCCTTTAATTGAGATCCTTGTCTAAACTTGCTATCCGTGCATGTTGCTTGTGTGCTTCTTAAAATCAAGATAATTCTTCCAAACTATAAATGTTTTTATTAGAATCTTTCATATTGCCTCAAATAATACACGTGCCTATATGTTAAGTACATCAATGTTATGCTTTTTTAGTATGGATACCATGTGCTTATATGTTGGATGCATAGGTTTGTCCAGAAGGGGCACATTTGATGATCACATGGTTTGAAAGACTGGTCATTAATGATGTTGATGCTCGCTGCTATGTACTGGGAAGTCGTGACCTTCAAATGGTCCCTCCCTCCCTCCCTCTCTTTCTGTCTGAGAATATATCCATACAGCTTCATATTTTACTATCCAGTGGCACGCCCATAATTTTTGTTTTTATAGCCATAATCTGTATCATTTTGCCTGGATCATTTTTTCTCGGTCAAATAGCATGCTTTGCTGGAGATGTCTCTTGTCTAAACTTTCAATATTGTTTGTGATCAAAGGCCATGTAATTCTTATTCAATTATTGCATTGCCCTAGCATAGTTGGTAACACATGACAATTCAATATGCGTATATACCTACTGATACACTCCGGCTGGTTCTATAAATTTTGGAATGTGGACTTTCACGTGTTTGGTTTGAGTTTGCTCTGAGGAGAGGGCTGTTAGCTTAAGTTTTACTTGGCAGAAAAACGATTATGTAGCTTCGAGTTGGGTATGGAATTTGGGCAGAGAGGTTCAGCCAGTAAGATGGAAACGAGTTAGAAGAGACTAAACAAGGACTGAACAAGGACTGCTTCCAAGAGTTGGACGGAAAGAAAGGGATTAACTTCTTCAACCTGTTGACATTTTTCAAAACTTCTGCTAGATACAAAATGAAATTCAGTTTAGAAACACAGAACAGCAACATATATAAGAAGCTTATATGGTGATCCATGTTCAAGGATTGCCTCACCTGTGCCCTGATAATAGCACTTCGTTTGTCTTGCTCAGCTTTTTCCACGACAAACTTGGCTCTCTCTGCTCCCTGTGCAGCAACCTCTTTAGCTTTAACTTTAGCCGTGGACACATCATCCGGCGCTATGTTGAAAATATTCTCCCTCTCCATCAGCACTTTCCATATTTCCCTTCTAACAACCTACATAGAACAAGTTGCAAGGAACTGTCACAGACAGAGACTATTACTTCATTTGCACTCAACCTCGTAAAGGTAATACCCATAACGAATAATGCCTTAAGGTTAAAGACATTTTCATCCAGAAAATAATGGATGTGTCAATCAGATCCATAACACTTCCAGATAACAGGATGCTTTCTTTCATGAGTTTCATCTAATGAGTTTAACTTCGGTCAACGCTGCATAGTAGACGCCAAGACCAACTAATGGTGCAACATATAACTGAAATTGTAAGTATTACAAAAGATGATGCACACGTCTCTCCAATTAATTCGCTGGGAAGCATTATATTCTACAACCACAGCTTTCAAGTTCTCATGAACAGTTGAAGGTGGGACTCTTTAGTTGTATTTCTCACTAAGAGTTCGATATATTGGAGGTAATTGGTCAGTCACGGGACGAGTAAGAACTGGATGACCAACTTTAAACTGCCAAAACAAGTCAAGAGGTACTTTGAGAAAGCAATGGCCTCCAAATGATATCACAATTGATGCAAAGAAACCCTTCTTTGGTCAAACCATGTAATCAGTTTTTCCACGATAAGACTATGTCACAAAATAATAGTCACTAGTCTGGGGTGGGGGGTGTTTGTTTAACAATTAATGCTTGTATTTCATTTCTACCCTTGTAGTTTTTGGATTTCACTTTTACCGTTATGTAGAAAGACTAAATGTAATGTTTGTCAGAAATAACGAATGCGAGGTTTGAAAATGGGGAGGATTCATGTGAATTAACTAGATGATTACGACGATTATTTGAGAGTTGCTTATTGCACTGTTAAAGCCATGTGCAACACCACATTAGCAGCGGCTATGGATAAGGGAAGATAAGAAAATGCAATTGAATACAAATAACAAGAAAAACATGGACGGATGAAGGACATGAAGCATTTTATTATCTACGGTAATAAAGTTGCCAGCTAGAGACCATGTGAAACAAAGTGCACAAAAATTAGAACAAAGCCCATCGAGGACCGGTGTATGATCTCTCGAAACCTAGGTTCCCCTTAGGACCTACCTACAACGTAACATCAAAACTATACTAAGAGAAGCCTCGAAACAATAAACCGGCTGAAGAAGTTAACCCCTTGATTTCCTTCCATCTCTTCTGCAGTCATTTTTCCAGTCCTTTCTAATTCTTTCTATCTAGCTAGCTGAACAGTCAGTCCAACCCAACTCAAAGCTACAGAGTTGTTTTTCTGCCAAGCTATTTATAACTCAACAGCCGTCTCCTCAAACCAAACTCCAATTAAACATATTGTGAAAGCCCGCGGTCAAAAAAATTCAGACCAGCCCTACTGTGTCATAAGATATACACATATTGTGTTGTAAGATGATGATAACTGTTCTAGGGGCAACGAAATGACTGAATAACAATCACAAATTCTTTGATTACAACAAATGTTTAAAAGTTAGAACAGGAAATGACTATCAAAGTACGCTATTTGACCGAGAGATAAAGTTGACAACCTGATACAGAATATAGCTAGAAATTAGAAAAAGTCCATGATTAAAATCAACGGACAGAGAAACACAGTTCAGCAAATATATAAGGATCCAAGTTCAAGGATGCCTCACCTGCGCCCTGATAATAGCACTTCGCTTGTCTTGCTCAGCTTTTTCCACAACAAAATTGGACCTCTCAGCTTCCCGTGTAGCCACTTGTTTATCATCCGTCGCAGCCAAGAGCTCCTTTCCAAAAGTAAGGCTTGTAAGGGACACATCGTAAAGTGCGATACTGACATTATTGGCTCTTCCAGCAGTACAGTCAGCAATGGCCTGATCCTCTTGTACGATCTTGCAGAGATCCTTCCTATTGACGAAATTCTGCCACATTTGCTGCGCTAAGGGAATACTAGTAGAACCACCAACTAAAAGCACATCACAGAAACTGTTCTTGGCCTCTGTCACTGAAAAAAAAAAAGAACAATTAGGGCCGTACGTTTACATTATTTTGTTTTTGTATTTAGCAATGATGACCAAAAAAATGCTTTTTTCGTGTACTTTTACATTTTTTCAATTCCGTTTTGGATACAAATATCCAAACAGTAGCGAATATCATGAGAACAGCCTTGAGCTGTCTTCACCTTTTTCCAAAAAAACAACTCAATGTCAGAAGCTGCTCCCTCCCCCTCTCTCTCCTCCGTAGCACCCCGTACAGAACCATTGTTCACCGGAATCCATACGATGAGGGTCTCGACGGAATGCAGACGAAGGAGATCTCGCCGGAATCTATGGCGAGATTGCCAAAGCAGTGACGAGTCACCCTGTGGCGGTGGCTGGACTGTGGCCCGTGGTGGTCGGCGGTGGAAATGGAGGGACTTGTGGGGTATTTGATGGGATTGAGGATGTTGGGATTACGGTGAGGGTAATGAATGGGTAGCGACGCAGAGCTGGGAACAGGGAAAGGGAAGGGAAATGGGCAGCGACGCAGAGCTGGGAATAGGGAAGGGGAAGGGGAAGGGAAATGGGTAGCGACGCAGAGCTGGGAACATGGAAGGGGAAGGGAAATGGGCAGCGACGCAGAGCTGGGAACAGGGAAGGGGAAGGGGAAGGGGAAGGGAAATGGGTAGCGACGCAGAGCTGGGAATAGGGAAGGGGAAGGGAAATGGCAGCGACGCAGAGCTAGGAACAGGGAAGGGGAAGGGGAAGGGGAAAGGGAACTCGTGAAGGGGAAGAGGGAGAATGGATCCAAAAAAGTTGGTAAAAATAAAAATGAGAATGATAAACGTACAAGAAAAATTGAAAAAAATAATACGGAAAAAACTAAAAGTACAAAATTCAATTTTAGAACTGAATACTAAAATTAAAAAAATAAAACAGAATACAGAATACAGAAAAAAAATCTCGTAAGCGTACGGGCCTTTAAAATCTCGGAGGGTATCATTATACTAAACAGCAACAAAAAAAGACGCAAGCGATCCCGCTAACGGCCAATGAACATTGTGGCTTTATATTATACATCGTAAAGTGCGATATTGTGTCTTGAGATCCTAGTACTCTTCTTGCTTACTCCTAGCATATAATATAGTTCATCCAAAGTATGTAATTATTTAAACCATGGAAGTGTTAAAATAGTTCAAACCCTAATATGAAATCCTAATTTGAAACCCAATTTGAATAGTTTTCTCTTGTCTATATAAATGTCTCATTGTACTTAATTTTATAATTTTATCCAATGTAATTATCTTTTTCTTCACCTTTTTTTTTATCATGGTATGAGAGCCATACGATCTGCCGGTTTGAGAGTCTTTCATCTATTTTTGCAAACTCCAGCAGACGGCCTTATGCTGTTCGCCCGGCCAACTCAAGTGCTTTTGTTTCTTTTCGTGCTCTTCTTTTCTTCTTGAGTTCATACCAGCTATCTGCCGCCTAAGCCACCGCCCACGGTTACTGTTCATCAACCCTCTTCTGCTACCCTAGTCTAATACAACCATAAGACTCATTTTTCTTCACCGATCAAAAAGCCGCCAACCACTCCACCAGATTCGTCGCCATGCGCCGCCCCACTTTTCTGCCTCCAAACCACGTGCAAGCCATGCGCCACCAACAAATCACGCATCCTCACACGCCTGTCACGCACATGGGTCACCAGCCGATTCTGGGCTGCCCCACGGATCCATTAACTGATCCGACCTTACTTGACCCTGTTTTTATCCGGTTTGCTATTTTCGGTTCATTTAAATCAGTTTTTTTTAACTCTTAGTTTTAACCCGATTTTCTTACATCTTAGACCAGTTTTGACCATTTTTCATCATTCTGAACTCATTCCCACCATCCGTTTGCTCCGATTCTCTTCATATAATTTGTTTTTTTAGCCTTTCTTGCGGTTCCTATATTATTTCTTGCATATCTTTTTGCTTGGTGATTGCAGTGGATCCTGCTTAGCCTATTTTTAGTAACCTCGATGATTCTAATTATATTTTATGGGCCCAATCCAAGTCCTAATCCTACACCCCCATAAGATTTTGTTCCCTCCACCGATGACAACGCTCTCAACCATGCCACCATGCCTCTTGTTCAGCTTATGCAATGGATCTCGTTCCTGCCTTATTCTAAGTCATCAGACCTCACCCCGAGACCTTATTCTGGAACTCTTGTCTTGTTCTTAGTCGCCGGACCTCACCCCGAGACCTTATTCTGGAACTCTTGTCTTGTTCTTAGTCGCCGGACCTCACCCCGAGACCTCTATGGTCGTCGGACCTCACTTTGGGACTCATGTTCTGTTCTAAGTCTATGGACCTTGTTCTGGGACTCCTGTCTTATTATTAGTCGCCGGACCTCACCTCGAGACCTCTATGGTTGTCGGACCTCACTTTGAGACTCATGTTCTGTTCTAAGTCTCTGGACCTTGTTCTGGGACTCCTGTCTTATTATTAGTCGCCGGACCTCACCCCGAGACCTTTATGGTCGTCGGACCTCTCCCCTCTGTTCTTAGTCTGCAGACCTTGTTTTGGGACTCCTACCTTGTTCCTAGTCGCCGGACCTCACTTCGAGACTTTATGGTCGTGAGACTTCACCCCGAGACTCATGCTCTGTTCTTTGTTGCTGGACATCACCCCAAGACCTTGATGGTTATCAGACTTCACCCAGGGACTCCTGCTATTTCTTACATCGCCAAACCCTACACGTGGAATTCATCTCAACTTGCCTCTCACTTAATCCAGCTAGTATCAAGACACCGCTTTAGACTTAACCTCCAAACTCAAGCTTGTTCTTCTCTACCAACCTGAGTTTGAGGGGGGATGTTAGAGGATATATATTAATATGGAACTTACCTTATCGCTCTTGTCCTATGTCTATATTATTCTAGAGTTTTCCTAACTTCTATAGGATTCTCTTTTTGTTTCCGGTAAGATAGTTTTCTCTTACCTATATAAAGGCCTCATTGTACTCAGTTTTATAATGCTATCTAATTTAATTATCTTTACCTTCACCTTCACCTTTTCTATTAGAAAGAATGGCATGGTAAAGAATTTACCTTTCAAATCATGGGCAATAGGGTCATTTTATTCACACCGTTATGTATTTGTGTATTCCATTTGATCAACGGACATGAGTATTCATTTTTCAAACTAATGGGCACACGTGTAATTACTTCCAAACCTCAGTGACACTGCTGTAATTAACCCTCTGCTTCTTCATTCAAATGCACTGCGTATGCTAAAAAATAATGCCTCAATTTTTGTGATGCAAAAAACTAGTGCTATGTACGTTTTCTCAATAGAAGTATACTTGAGCTCTATTTACATCAACCTACGACTCAAGTATAATACAATTTTTTTTTCCTTTTTATCTTGGTCATCTTGTGCCAGCATAACACCTAAAGATTCTTCTTGGGTAGCGACGTAAAGGATCACAGGCTTCCCAGGCATTGGAGCTCCCATAACCAAATGTCTAAGGAGGTACTTCTTAACACTGTCCAACGCGTTTGGACATCCTTGATTCCATTCAAAAGATGAATCCTCTTTAATGAGACGATTAAAGTTCCTACAAGTTCTTAGGTGGAGGCATCTTCGGTATAGCCTCAATTTTGAATTGATTAACTCCAATATATACCCCAACGGCGGATGATAAAGCACACTTGAGGAGATTCACTTTTGAGGATGCTTCCATAACCGATTGATTACAACATATAGGTATTCCGTTGGATCTACTTTCTTCTAATAGTTGTGATATATAACGAATAACTATTTTTATAAAATTGATAGAGTACAACCTATATTATGTGTATTTGTATTCGATTGGTATCTTTTTAGCCTTTAAAATGTCAAATGCCTTTTCTTTTTCTTTTCTAGACTTTTTTTTATTTCATAATATAAATAAATATGTGATAGCATATAATTGGCCCGAAAGCATAATCATTACACGGCATAAACGCCCCATTCATGACCTCCCTTTTCCCACTTTTTATAACTACCGTATGAATAAATATATATCAAATCCAAACAATTGCACTCTTAGTTGATGACTATTTTGTATCTCTCTCGGTTATCTGGGTGTATATTTTTATTCTTCACTCAAAAAGAAAAGAAAAAAGGATAAAAACCTTTTGTGATTTTTGTCGCCTAAAAACATTACGTCACCTTCAATTTTAGCGGCCAACGGTAGTACATATATGGGAAGCGGTGGCTGACAACGCTTCTCATTATCGTGTTATTTTCGAGGCGGAAATATTCGAGATTTCTATCGCTGATCAGGTAAAGCATCTATGGCTTTATGGTTTGATCCGTTTGCCTTCCTCTACCTAATTGTGAAATTCTAGGGCTAGGGTTAGGGTTTCATTGCCTTCTAATCTTTCATAGCGCGCGCGCGCACACAAGCGTGTCTTTGATTTTTGCTTCGGATTGATGATTTAATTGTTCTTTTTTCTTGCTTTGTGATGCGTGTTAGCAGATCATCTGTTCCCTTCATTCAAAATGTTTATGCGTTTCCTAGAGTTCGGGATTCCTTTATGTCCGTGGGACCCGGGTATCCCATTAGGGGACCGTTACAGAGGTACAATATGCTATTCTCCGCAACTTAAATTTATTCTCTTTAATACCTGTGACCTTTTCGGTGTTCGTAAGCATCAATAGTTCTTTTTGTCAGTAATTACCTTTTGCATAAAGTTTAAACGAAACAAATATCAGGTGACGAGTCGAGTGTGACTTCAATTCGTGGTGTACTTAGCTTGATTTTGTTTTCAGCTCTTACTGCAACCCTTTCAGTTGCTGATATGTGGGGATTTTCCCTGTTTGCAGGCTTTCAGGATAAACTTCGCAACAAGTTTGTTGGTTTGTATCTAAGAAGAACAATGATAAGTATTTCAAAATCAATTATTATACTGATATTTGGCATCTCTTTTTAATTTGTTCTTTTTGCAGCCTGGTATGTTCGTCAGTACGGTCAATCTACTGGTTCTGCGCTGGATGACAATGTGGGTAAGTACACTAAGGATTCTCCTTTCTGTTGTGTTAGAATTGCAATAGTTTGTTAGCCCCTGAGTAATTCTCTGTTTTCTTGCTTTGTGTCTTTCTGGATGGCATGGTGGGGTTCCTATTCAATGCAGTGTCCTATTTCTTCTCTAATAGATTATGCTTACATGTGTGCGTATGGGTGCTCACGTGTATAATATATCTAAACTTACTCCCAGTGTAAAGCCTCATAGATTTGTACCCCTAAAATTAGTCTTATAGGCGGCTTGCCCACTGCACAATGGAGCTTCCACCTTAGTGACCTAGTGTAGCTTCTCCATCTCACCTAATAGCTTGCTCCATGCATAAGTTACTTAGGCATTACTCGCGGTGTTCTATTGAAAGCACCCTTGTATCCGAACCTGAATGTAGAGGAATCATGTAGTTATCTTAGTAACATGGCAGCAAAGCCGCTCTTAAGTGGCCTCTATTGTTTGCAAACTAGTTCTGGATTTTCATGTTCAAGCCACATCATATCGGTAACACCACTAAAGAAATCATGAAATCAAATTCCTTCAATTGCGATGTATGAACTCACTGGTCATCCGTTCGGCCTCATCTGTTGATTCACGCTCTCTCTACCATCAATTTGCTGGCATCAACATCAACCGGCTTGCTCTAGTGCTTCCCACCTCAGAATCTTTGTTGAACACCGTGGTAACAACCATCAGACACCTGAGCTATGTTGTACTTTTCCAATGAGCCTGGCATCTTGGACCAAACGGGTCATATACGCCATAATCAACTCAATGACCCAAACCCAAGCACCCCACCATGAGTCTCCTGTGGATACAAGTCATCAACCACCCAATAAACACCTGTAGCCTTACGCATCAGGTGATATCCTTGCCTTCTGATCATCACTTTATCACATTTTCCCCAACATCGCCATTATTACCGGCATCTCTAGCCAATCTCACCAATAAAAGTCATCATTGCCCTATCTACACTGAGTTCAACTCGATGTCCCAGCCTCCACCGCGTTAAATTCACCCAAGGGAATTCATTGTGCCTATAAAATCTCTATCACTGATTTCAGTGGTATCACCACACTTTAGTCAGTCACTACAATGCTGTTTGAGCATCATTGGCACTCTCAATCGACCGCCATCACTACTCCAACCCAAACTTGCAGCATACGCAACCATTATCACAAACCACCAACCAGATCACAGATTGAACGATGGATCCTAATTTCAACCGACATGATCATTAAGCTTGAATTTTGAATCAGACCAGAGAAACGATCCTCATCACAATCACCTCTACTGCCCAATGATACTCAAATTGTTCTCGTCAGCGCCAGAACCGGCCATCGCCTCATACTGGCTGCATTCACTGAGCCTGTCATCGCTGATGCACCATCTCCATTAGAGCTGCAATCCCCGATCGAATCTTCACTTGGAATCCCAACGATCATCAAACTTGGAGTCGTTCCCCCATCACTAGAGAGCTCCACCATTGGACCACTACAGACAGATGATCGAGCCACCGCAAAACGTTTGGAATCAAGTGAAAAACTGTCAATCTCCTTGCTGTTGCGAGTTATTGCAAACATCATCCTCGCCTCTTTCCAATCCCATTTTCCACTGCCTTGCACAAATGCACAAGCATTTTGCACTGCCACGATCGTCTTCTCCATCGTTCACTGTTTTGCCGCTGCTAATATCAGAACAACCTGTTGCTAACTAGCCATTGGTCAAAAGGGCCTCCAGTTTCTCTATGAGTTCAGGCCAGGAAAACTTAATCTAAGTCCTTCCTTTATTGCAGCCCGTCATTTTCTGAAGCCCGCTCTTTTTGTTAAAGGTCCCAACCCAGCTTTTCCAAGTTTTTGCCACCGGATTTAATCCCCAAATTAAACACCTTTTACTTTTGTATAATTCTGGTTGGCCCATCCTTTCATTTTGAAATTCCAGAAATTTTGCTTGACGGACACACCAAGGATCATTTCGTGCCTATTTGCTAAATTGTGGTTGTTGGATCTCAATTTCAGGATCATCGTGATCATGCCAGGACCTTCATTCACCTTGGGGGTTGGTTCACTCAGGTTGTTGGGGTCGCCACAAACGTCTCAGTGAATTCACTTTGATCGTTGGATATCTTATGTAATATAACTAGAAATCACCCAAAGACCTCTATTTTGTTGGATTGTTTCTTGGTCCTCAGACTTCTCTTATTCCGAAGTCGCTCTGAGACCTTTGTCCAATTAGTCGCTTGACCTACCTTAATGTCCAGAAGTCTGAGGTGGGATCTCCAGAAATAGCCTTAACATTTGCTTTGATGGTTTGCCGGACCTTCCGCCAACGATTATCACGCAAATCACCAAGGGACGGTCATTAACTTTGTTTGGCGGTCATTTCTCACTGGACCACCTGGGAAACTCTCATGACCTCTATTTACTCTAATTACTGGAAGACCTTCATTACTTGGTCTTCAGACTTCTGATCTAGGGTTGGGCCGTTAGAGACATCATAGGACCTTTGTTCGCGATTCCACGAATTGTTGGAATCATGCTAGGGCCTCCATTCAGGCCTCACTGTGAAACCTTGGATTATCAAGGATCTTTCGCATGTTGTAGAATGAGGTATGTTAGTGTAATTGATGTATGGGTAGCTTGTGCAGGAACCATGTAGCTTTTACCTTACACCGCCTATTATAGCTTCTCCATCACACCTAATAACTTGCTCCCCACATAAATAAATGGTGCTTTGTATAAAACATCCTTGTATCTACGGCTGTAAGGGAGCCGAGTTGTTCATGAATGGGTTGTTGTCCGTTTGTGCAGATGTCTAATATATGCAGGGAAGATGTATAGCTCATTTATTAGACGAGCTTAGCATGAATACTTCATAGTATTCACAAACATGTTCTGAATGGCTCGTCTGGATAACAATTTTATGATTTGATGTTTAAAGAATGAAGACTTTCAAATATGCAAATAAATCATTTTCAAAGCCTGGAGGCCGTAAATGCAGTTAGCTCAAAACATAGGCCCAATGCTAAAACCGAGCATTTCCTACATACAGCCCAACCCCTAAATTCTATGTGCAACAAAAAAGCCCAAATATGCGTCCCAACTTCTCTCCTTTTCCATTTAGAAAACCCTAATATCAAATAGCCTCACAGCTGCTCGTCTTCTTCGCAGACACGCTTGCCTTTTTCCTCTCTTCTCCTCTTTCGCGTACATGCATACTTACATGCACTCTCCACCTTAGAAAGAGAAGTAGACATGAGTTAACAGGGACTGATCTGATTAGACGCTCTCCTGTCATTAGAAGTATGTGTGGCGTAAAGGCAACGCTCGTACACAGACTTTTCGCAGACATGCGCATACACACTCCTCCACAGACGCACACACCCTCTCTCTCTCTGTGTTAGGCTCGAACTCAGTTCTTATGCAGCCCTAGTTGTATGTACACTTAAAGTGGACTTGAATCTGGTAGTTGTCTATGCAACAATGTGGGAATTCACTTATTGAATATTGACATTTGTTTTACGTGTTCCAATTCAACTAGGAATTCAAATTTAATCAAAGTCAATAGATGATCGGATAAAGTTCCACATTATGCCATTGTTTGTTATGGGTCACGATGTGATTAGACCATGGTTTGGTCCTTATAATGTAACATGATTATGTGGTGGAATTGTTGGGAGAAAGGGTAATAAATTGGCGGTTACCTTATTTCCTTAGTCGGTTATACTATTGATAGAATCCATCGATCAACACAAACTTAGATACAGATTTTCTCTAGTTCTCACATTTGTTGAACTATGAAATTCATCAAGACCAATTTCGATGTTTGTTGTTGCTTTTTTGCCATTATCTGAAGATTAGTGTAGGTTTAAAATATCTTGACAATCACCGTGTTAATTGAATGGTGTGATAGTCTATTCGGTGCATCTAAATTAGGGGTATTTAATTGGTGACCCCTAAATTGCTCATGTTTCTTGGGTCGTCCGAGATCTTTTTTGCATAAGGTTGCCCCCTCCACTATTAGTAGTTATAAGTGGACTAATTTCGTCAGTAGAACTAGTGACACTAAACCCTATGTACGATTCATACGGTTTAGTAGAACTAGTGAGAGAGAGGGCAGGGATAGCTTATTTGAGTAAGCATGGAAAATTCAATGCTGCTGGAAGCAGTGCAATTTGATGAGTGGTGGATTCTGTATTGATGGAAAGAGGGGATTGGTCTTGTTGTTTGTAAGGAAGGGACATGAAGATGGGCGACTCTGGTGGTTTTCAATTAACTCAAAGCAAGTCCTCCGTTGGTCAACTATTAATATCCGAGAGAGGCAGTCCAAGAACTTGAAGATTTTGATGGGGCCAATTTTAATTACTTCTGTAAATTAACTCAGTTTGATATAGCATTTTTAGTTCTCTCTGATTTGTCACTCTCTTCTTTACACCTTTGGCAACTTTGTGCTATGTCTACATGTTTGAGCTTTGTTAAATTTCTTTTTCCACTGGTTTCATTTACGCAGACTGAGGCCGAGGACAAAAGCTCTTCTTTTGTAAAAAGATTCCTGTTGACCGTTATGCCTTCCTAGTATGGGGGGAACCTTTGGACTAGTCTACCGTAGTATTTACTAAGATCGCCTGTGTAGTGAATTGACGAATTTTAAGTTTCATATTCAGCTCTGTACTTTGTAATCGGTCAGTAGCTTTAGCATTTGGATTCGGTTTGAGCAAACTAAAATTACTTTCCATCGTTTATACTAGTTATTAAGGGAAAATATAATTTGGTGTAACACAAACTACAAACTACCAACTTAGTGTGATGACACTTGGCATAACGGTAGAACTGTTGAAAAATTATAAAAAAAATAAAAACTTAAAATAGTAAATAACTCCCTTAAGGGCCATGTTTGTTTTCACATTTTAAGAGAATCATATTTCATACTTGGTTTTTTAACAATTTTTATTTTAAATTCTTTTATTGTTGCTCTTCATAATTAAAAATTCATTGAAAATATAGGTAAGTTATATTTGAAAGATCAAGCTTGATATTATAAAAGTATTATAATATTAACTTATTGTTTGCACACGCATCGCATGTAACGATAACTCGTGTTTCTTAAAGCGCACCCGAAAGAGAGAACGATTGCATCAAGTTGATTTGGCTGGCCATTTGATTGTCGCCTTGGAATTCCCGAGCTTTTGCAACATCAAATTGTTAGCAATTCATATAAAAGTACTAATTGTGAAACAAAGAATTGTAGACTGACAAATGCAAATCAAGCTCTACTAATATCTAAAGTCGGTGATATATATTCCATAGCTACTTGGGATCTTGCTTAATACGTAAAAATTGCCCGGGAGATTGTTTTAATCAGTGATGGACTTCCAAGCACTAAGTTGCAAGGATGAAAAACTGAACTGATAGAGCATATCAAGAATGAAATAAGTCCAATTTTGTAGTGCTTTTGGCTCCGTTTGACACTCATTTTTTATTTTTTTTTCAGTTTTGAAAATTGGAAATAATCTTTTTTTTTCTTCTCCAGTTTAAAAAAATCAGTTTTTAAACTAAAGAAGAAAAAAAAAACTCCAAAAATGAGTTTTTTTTTTTTTCGAGACCACCACCACCCTCCCACTGTCGGCAGTCGCAGGCAGCCACCAACCACCGTCGGCCACCGCTACGCCCCACTACTGCCACCGCAAACCACCACAAAAAAACTCAATATAACAACTGGATTATCAAATACAAAAAAAAAAAAAAAGTCAAAATAAAATTGGGTTATCAAACACCCACTTGTTTTTGTAAAAAAAAAATAAAATTAAAGTGCTCTTTAATTTTATTTTTTTTTGAATCTGAAAACCAAAAAAAAAGTTTTGTCAGACGAAGTCACTTGTCTTTTTTTTTTTGGTAATAAGAGAATTGCATATAATGCATCAAGAGTTTTGGATTAAAATATGATATAGCTAAAATATCCCCCTAACCAACTTATGACACATGGCATGGAAGACTTTGAGCGGAACTGAGGAATCTGTATCGGGACAGAGTCTGAGAGAGGTGATATAATCCGTTTAGGACTCAATTGCTAAAAGGATAAGTCCTGGTAGGACTCTACTACATGAGGGATCAGCGAGGAAAGAATCCTAAAGGAGAGGGGAGTCTGGGAAATGGCCTACATAAGGGGAAAATCCTCAGGTACACAGACAGGTTCACACACAAGCACCCAGTGCATTTTTACGCTATTCAGAGCTCTACCCTAGTAGCGACGTTCTGACTTTAGCATCGGAGCCGTCTCCACCGGAACATCCCCGGTGGTCACTCCGTGTTCTATTTTGCAGGTCCATTTCCTAGCCGTGGATCCCGATCAATATTCTAGCAGCAACATTTTGGCGCCATCCGTGGGACCGACAGGGAACATGGCAAGGAAATCATCTTCAAACGCTCCTGCAGCCAGTCGCTCCGTCCAAAATCGGCGAGCAAGATCAAGTTGCTCCTGCCGAAGAGGGCGTAAACCGACACCATCCCAACACCATTCCAGTAACGACCGGATTAATTTGACCTCAGTCACCCCGAATACAACTGACAGTTCCCAGGGAACTCGTTCCCCGACCCCTCTTCTAAAGAGGGGAGATTTACGCCATCGCCTGACCCGAAAGCTGTTTGATACTCCGAATGCAGACCTGACCAGAGAAGTCCATGAACTTAAGGGCATGGTGACTACCTTACAGAAGAAGCTCGAGGCGGTGGCCCCGACGATTTCTACGAACCAGACACATCTGGATCCCAGCGACCTTCGCCTTAGACTGACCTCAAGGTCCGGCTATGGTCGAAGCCATAAGTCAGAGACTGATCCCAGCTACCAGCCAAGACATGTGGCCAGAAGCGAATCATATCTCCGACGAGAGAAGTCAATAGAGGACAGCACGAATTCGCCTCCCGCAGTAAGCGACAAAATTCGAGGACGACGCTGCGCGGAGCAAAAACATTATCCCCAAGGACGAGTTCATGGCCCCGGACGAAAAGTCCATTCCCAAGGACGAACTTCTCGCAAACCCACCTCCGGGCCATGCCCGGAGGAATTCACTCCTCCCAGGGATGATTCGGGATACCCCCTGTCCAAAGGAATTGAGAAGGCGAAACTCCCTCCTAATTTTCGGATGCCGCAGTGCGATTTATATGATGGGAGCGGAGACCTCGGAGAGCACGTCTACCAGTTCCAAACAAATATGCTGCTCCTCCAAGTCTCGGATGCCGTCATGTGTCGGGCATTCCCAACCACTTTGAGGAAGGCGCGCATGCGTGGTTTAAGTCCCTACGACCCAGGTCTATCCATTCCTTCGCCCAGCTATCTGACTTGTTTCAGAAACATTTTGTGAGCAGCCGAACTCGGAGGAAGAATTCGGCTAGTCTCCTCAATATAGTCCAAGAAAGGAACGAATCTCTGTCGCGGTATTTGGGACGTTTCAACGCGGCGACGTTAGAAATAGACAACCTGGACGAGTCAGTAAAATACACCGCTTTTATGCGCGGGCTTCGTCCTACAACCAAGTTTGCATTTGCGGTAAATAAGAGCCCCCCTGGAAACATGAGCGGCTTGTTGGATAAGGCCAACAAATACATCCAGGCAAGAATACTTGGAAACCCACAAAGAACACAGAGGAGACAATGGGCAAGGGCAAGAAAAGAGAGCCCGGGAAGATAGTCCAAGAAGTGGACGGGGTTCTAAGCGTTCAAGGAGAGACGAAAGGCGCCCAAAAGAAATGTTCGACATGAAGAATCTGACGCCATTGAATGCTAGACCGTCACAGATTCTCCATGAGATAAAGGATAAAGAGATACTGGAAAGACCAGAGAAGATGAGGTCGGCGCCCAGTCAGAGAGATAGGAACTTGTGGTGCCATTACCACAATGACCATGGTCACACTACCGACAAGTGTGAATCACTCAAGCGCGCAATAGAGGCTCTTATCAAACGGGGACATCTGCGAGGGTATGTCAATCGCAGAAATGAAAAGAGGGAAGCCACCCCCTTAGCAGGAAGAGATGAAGTACGAGAGAATGCGGGCGTCATCAATACTATCTCAGGAGGAATCGCGGCAAGAGGCTCTTCCGGACAAGGACGAAAAGCTTACGTAAGGGAAGTCCTCACAACTATGGGACCGTCGACAAAAAAGCAGAAGAAAGAACCGGCCCAGACAATATCCTTCTCTGATGATGATGTGGGAGACACAAGAATACCTCATGACGACCCCCTAGTAGTCACACTTCGGGTGGGAAACTTTGACGTGAAAAGAATCCTCGTAGATAATGGAAGCTCAGCGGAAGTACTCTTTTACGAGGCGTTTCAAAGAATGAACATCCCATCCGACCGCTTACGGAAGATAGATACGCCTCTATACGGTTTCTCTAACCACCCTGTCGTTTGCGAAGGAATTATTGCATTACCAGTGACTGTAGGTGCCCCTCCGAACCAAGCTAAGCTGATGCTAGATTTCGTGGTGGTACGTGTTCCTTCAGCATATAATGCAATTTTGGGCCGAACAGCATTAAACCAGTTAAGGGCTGTGGTATCAACATACCACATGAAAATGAAATTCCCCACGGAGAATGGAGTTGGGGAAGTCAATGGAGACCAGGTGGTGGCTCGGCAGTGCTACATGGCGTCATGTCGAAACAGAGCCAATGAAACCCTCATGATTGAAGATTTGAGGGATGAGACAAAAGTCGAAAGAGGCAAGCCCGCCGAAGACCTCTTTGATATCGAGCTGTACCCAGGCAACCAAGAGAAAACAGTAAGGGTAGGGACAGGACTGTCAGACGACCTCAAGCTCAAGCTTGTGGACTTATTGCGGAGCTACTCAGATATCTTCGCTTGGACGACGTCGGATATGCCCGGGATTGATCCGAAAGTGATCACCCATAGACTGAATGTGGACCCGCTCAAGAAGCCGGTCAAGCAAAAGAAGAAAACCTTCGCTCCAGAAAGACAGGTAAAAATCGAAGAAGAAGTTGACAAGTTGTTGGCAGCCGGATTCATCGAGGAAATATCATACCCTGATTGGATAGCTAATGTCGTGATGGTACCCAAGTCGAGCGACCGTTGGCGAATATGCATCGACTTCACTGACCTCAATAAGGCCTGTCCAAAGGACAGTTACCCGCTACCACGAATTGATATCTTGATTGATGCAACTTCGGGTCATGAGCTGTTGAGCTTTATGGATGCGTATTCTGGCTACAACCAGATCAAGATGTGCGTGGACGATATTCCCAAGACCGCCTTTATTACAGAACGAGGATTATATTGCTACAAAGTCATGCCTTTCGGACTAAAGAACGCAGGGGCAACTTATCAGCGCCTTATTAACATGATCTTCCACGATTCAATTGGGAAGAATATGGAGGTAGACGTGGATGACATGCTGGTGAAGAGTGTAAAAGCAGAGGCTCATGTGAAAGACCTCAAAGAAACCTTTGAAATCCTGAGAGCTTATAACATGAAGCTAAACCCACTCAAGTGTGCGTTTGGCGTAGCGTCGGGGAAGTTCTTAGGATTCATGGTATCTCAGAGGGGTATTGAAGCCAATCCAGAGAAGATAGGCGCCATTCATGCCATGAAGTCGCCTAAGACAATCAAGCAGGTTCAGGAACTCACAGGAAGAGTAGCTGCTTTAGGAAGGTTCATGTCGAAATCAGCAGAAAAATGTCTTCCCTTCTTTAAGGCTATCAGGAAGGCAAAAGATTTCGAGTGGACAGAAGAATGCCAAAAGTCGTTCGAGGAATTAAAGCGTTACTTATCGTCCCCGCCGCTTCTTACAAAGCCAATCACTGGTGAAGACTTGTTCATATACCTATCGATCAGTGAGGTTACGGTGAGCACGGTCTTGATCAGAGAAGAAGAAGGCAAGCAAAGACCTGTTTATTACATAAGCAAGGTCCTGCAAGACGTGGAGACCAGATACCCTCGAATAGACAAAGTGGCCCTTGCCCTCGTCACATCGGCTAGAAAACTGAGACCATATTTCCAGTCACACACCATCGTTGTGTTGACTGATCAGCCACTGGGGAAAGTACTCCAAAATCCTGATGCGTCGGGGAGATTGGTAAACTGGTCGGTGGAACTGGATGAATTTGATATCAAGTACCAACCCCGTACAGCAATTAAGGCTCAAGCCTTATCAGATTTTGTTGTTGAGTGCACAATACCAGAAGACCCCCAGCAGTTGATTCTTTTCGAAGTTTCGGACCCTTGGCTTCTTTATGTCGACGGTTCTTCAAAGGTTGGAAATAGCGGAGCCGGGCTTATACTTATCAGCCCCGAAAAGTTCAAAATTGAGTATGCCTTTCGCTTCAACTTTCAGGCATCAAATAATGAAGCGGAATACGAAGCGCTATTAGCAGGAATAAGGTTGGCACAATCTCTGAAAGTCGACTCCCTTTCTGTACACAGCGATTCCCAGTTAGTTGTGAATCATATATTGGGAGAGTATGGAGCGAAAGATAATAGAATGGCCCAATATCTCCAGGCCGTGAAGACAGAAGCCGCCAAGTTCAAGAATTTCGCCATCCGCCACATACCGCGAGACCAAAATACCCAGGCAGACTCACTGTCAAGACTGACCTCCGAAGACATTTCGGAGTTCTCACGTGCAATATACATTGAGTTCCTCCAAGAAAGAAGTATACAGCTCTCAAATGAAGTGGATGTGATAGAGCATGAACCGTGCTGGATGGACCCAATTATTCAGTACTTCGCATCGGGGGCGTTACCTATAGAGAGAAGCGAAGCACATAATCTACGTGCTAAAGCTGCTCGGTTTGCCCTTGTAGATGGTGTGCTATACAAGAAGTCTTTTAGCCTGCCATACCTAAAGTGCCTGACCCCTAAAGAGACAGATTATGCATTACAGGAGGTTCATGAAGGTATTTGCGGACAACATTTGGGTGGAAGAAATCTAGCGCACAAAATCTTGAGGCAAGGCTATTACTGGCCAGGGATGCAGAGAGACGCGATAAAGTTCACGAAAAGGTGTGACCAATGTCAAAAATTCGCTCCTCTTACACACACACCGGCAGCGCCCCTTAGTATCTTAACTTCCCCAATTCCGTTCGCAATGTGGGGGATGGATATTTTGGGCCCCTTTCCGATGGCTACCGGGCAAAGGCGATTTGTGATAGTTGCCATCGACTACTTCACAAAATGGACTGAGGCCGAACCGTTGGCTACCATAACGGCGTCGAAATGTGAAGAGTTCTTCTGGAAGAACGTTGTTTGTCGCTTTGGGGTTCCAAAGATCCTGATCACCGATAATGGGAAGCAATTTGATAATTCTAACTTTCGAAGCTTTTGCGAAGGTCTTTCTATCTGTCTCCGTTTTACATCAGTCGCTCATCCCCAATCCAATGGACAAACAGAGAACATGAATCGCTCAATCCTTCAAGGGTTGAAGAGAAAGCTGGACGAGTCTAAGGGGGCATGGGTTGATGAACTTCCGAAGGTACTTTGGGCATACCGCACAACACCTCATTCGGTGACAGGCGAGACACCATTTCTGCTGTGTTTCGGGACAGAGGCGCTGCTGCCCGTAGAAGTGGGCCTCCCCACTGTTCGAGTGTTGCAATTCTCGGAGGCAGAAAACGAGGAGAATCTCAGAGGAAATCTGGATTTGTTAGATGATGTGCGAGCCCAAGCCTTAGATCGGGTGATTTCAACGAAACAACGAGTCGCGCGATTCTACAATCGAAGGGTTCGAATGAGGATATTTAGAGTTAGGGATCTAGTCCTCAGAAAATTGGGAGTTTCAAACCCGAAGGCTGCTGTGGGGAAGTTGTCGCCAAACTGGGAAGGACCTTACAAAATATCGAAGGTGCTTAGACCAGGCGCTTACTCACTTGAAACACTTTCAGGAGAAGCGATCCCGCGAACATGGAATGCAGACAACTTGAGGCGGTACTACCAGTAGAGTCTTGTATCTGTTACAAGACGTTTTCCTTTTTTGTGGGGAAAAGGGGGATAGAACACAGAAGGATAGTAGAGATGAAGTATTTCGATTATAATAAAAATCTTCTTCATCTCCTTCAGTTTAAAGTATATCGTTTCGTCTACTTAATATAAAGATCTTTACCATTCTTGGAAAGAAGTACTGCTTACATTATCCCAACGATGAATGGTTAGCTCGGATAACGATGTCCATATTCCCAAGAACGACGTACATTCAATGCCCGGGCAGACTTCCCGAGTAGACTGCCCGATCAAGTAAAACCACGAATGATGCTCAAGCAAAGTATCACCCATTGTGATAGGGTAAGACACAAGTTTTACCCAACACGGTCTAGCTTTAGTTCTAACCCGAGAAACGGCAAAACCATGTGGGGGATCGTCGCCCCACCCTGTTTTGTTAATTCAAAATCTGGCCGAGTGTGAGTGCGAGGCTTCTTTGCCAGCCCTTAGCTGACGATAAGGGTTCGCGTCAAAGTAAAACCACGAATGATGCTCAAGCAAAGTATCACCCATTGTGATAGGGTAAGACACAAGTCTTACCTCACACGGTCTAGCTTTAATTCTAGCCCGAGAAATGGCAAAGCCATGCGGGGGATCGTCACCCCACCCTGTCTTGTTAATTCAAAATTATACCAAGCGTGAGAAAGAGGCTTCTTTGCCAGCCCTTAGCTGACGATAAGAGCTCATGTCAAAAGTAAAAGCATCGCAAAAAATGAAATATCCAAAACAAGATTGTTTAGCATTCACAAGCCTCTGAGGCAACACAAATATTAGGAGCACATCAAACGAAAATTGCAAGATAGGGGAATAAAGGTAAGTTATCCTAAGATACAGGAGCATCCCCGGATCGGACACTCTTCTCCCCGGGAGAAATGGCATCCCCAGCTTCAGTAGGCATGGCCGTTTCACCAGACGGCGACTCAAAGCTGGGCACCACAACGTCGTCCAAGAAAAGGTCTGGATACTTGGCCAACGTTAGTTCCTTGGCTTTTTAGAAGCCCTCCTGAAAGATGGAAAGCCCGTCTTCAGTCCGCCTCCGGAGCCATTCATCACCAGCTGTACCATCAAGGAACGCATGGATGGCCTTGTTCCCGACCTCCGACTTTTCATGCCTCAGCTTCTCACATCGCTTTTCCAGACGACCAAGCTTGGTAAGCAGATCAGCATTCTCCGTCTTGAGGTTCTTGACCTCCTTATCAAGTCTGTCAGCCTTGCCTTCGGCTGCTCTCTTGTCAGTCTCAGCGTTGCGAGCCACGTCCATCGCCATCGAGAACCTGTCTTGCATCTGGCTGCTATAGCAGTATGCCTGAAAAGGAAAGGGAAATGAAGACGATTATGGGGTAGGAAGAAGAGTTTAATTGACAGCGACAAAAAGAGGGAAGTAATTCAAATTACGTTGTAAGCAGCCTGGACGTGCGCCATAGCAAAGGCCTCATGAGGCTGGTTTTCCAAGATTAGTTTGTCACTTGGCAACACCCCGTGAGCTAAGTGTTGAGCAGAGACATGCGAATGGGGCATTCCCGAGTCGCCCCTCTTGATGGTCCATCTGGGACGGAAAATGGGATCCTTCTCGATGGGAAGATCCTCAACCACCAGCGGGGGTACTGGAGGAGTTGGAGCGCGAAGCCTTTTTACAAGGGGGGAAGAACCTTCCCCCGTGCTCTCTTTCCTTTTCCCCTTCGAAGCCTTTTGCAGCAGACCCATGAAGTCACCTTTTGCACCTCCTCCTTTGCCAGCCATTTCTGTAAAAAGGAAAGGGTTAAGGAACATGTTTACAATTACGTAGGAAAGGAATACATAAACATGGCTTTAGACTCTACCTAAACTTGGGGTCCTAGAAGACGACGGATCTATCGTCGGGTCCTGAGCCTTAGGCTTCGAAATAATTCGAGGTTCTAGAACAGGAGTTGGAGAAATAGGCGTGTCGGAGGCGGGATGAATGAGCCTCGCATGCCGCATCTCTTGATCTGTAAGGGGCTCATCAATATTGAGAACACCCCTCCTCTTTATGTGATCGAGCAGTTTCTTGGTCACAGCATTGGGAGACAAGAACCCATCCTTTTCAAAATCTTTACAGAAACCATTCCACTTTCTTGGGAACTCCCATTTGCCGCTTGGCCTCTGAATGAAGAAGTATCGGGAGTGCCAGCCTTTGTTGGACTTGGGACCTCCCTTTATCACTCTGATTCGATTGTGAATATAATACCAACCATCACCTTTCGCCACACTCTTTATAAAGCATACTTCAAGGTATAATCTCATGAAATCATCAACAGTCACTGGATACCCTGAGGTCTGCACAAGATAGATCAAGCCAACTAGTTTTCTCCATCCGTTGGGCACAAGTTGACCTGGTGCCATTTTATAGTGGTTGAAAAAGGCAACAGCAAAGGGGTGCATGGGAACCCTATAGCCAGATCTAATCTGACCTTCGTAGACACTCGTTTCCAAGTTCGTACCATAGTTGGCAGGCTCTTGGAGTGCAGGAACCCAAGCAGAAAAGGGAGGAGGCAAAGGATACTCCTTCAAAAGCTCAACTATGCTTTCTTTGGTCATCTTGTTCCTCTTCTCATCTGCGGCGAACCAAGTGTCTTCATCAAATCTATCCTCGGCTTCATCTTTGATTTCCCCAAGGGCATCTCTACGGCGAAACGAAGTGCTGGTTTGGGGAGTAGAAGTTCCTACTTGGCTCCTAAAAGTTGAGGTACCTACTTGTGAAGATCTACTCTCAGAATCACTCTCTAAATTGTTCTCTGTGGAACTACCGGAGGGCGACGAAGAACTACTCGAAGTGGCTGAAGACATATTCTAAGAGAAGCTACGGTGTGGAAAGCTATGAAAAGGAAATAGATATGTGCCGAACAGGAAGAAAAGAAGAGAAACTTACTTGTTAACAGATGAACCGAACAGAGTGAGAGTGAGTAGCAGGGGGCAAATGAGGAGAGGAGTCCAAATATATAGAAGAGTGTTGGAATAACCGCCCCTACGAAGGCGGCAACATTCAAGACACGTGTCGTTCGGGATTCCCGGAGCATTAAATTTTGAAATTCAAAATGTAACCGCCTCAACATTCAAGACGCCTTCATGGTTCCCTGACACGTGGCAAGACAAAAGGCTGATCCATTCCCGACCAGGACTTCCGAGCAGAGGTCCCGACCAAGAAGTCCGACCAGAGGTCCCGACCAGGTTGTCCGACCAGAGGTCCCGACCAGGAAGTCCGGCCAAAGGTCCCGACCAGGAAGTCCGGCCAGAGGTCCCGACCAGGTCGTCCGACCAGAGGTCCCGACCAGGTCGTCCGAGCGGAGGTCCCGACCAGGAAGTCCGGCCAGAATTCTGGACCAGGACGCCCGACCAGAGGTCCCGACCAGGAAGTCCGGCCAGAGGTCCCGACCAGGACGTCCGACCAGAGGTCCCGACCAGGTCGTCCGACCAGAGGTCCCGACCAGGAAGTCCGGCCAGAGTTACCGACCAGGACGTCCGGCCAGAGTTCCCGACCAGGACGTCCGGCCAGACCTCCCGACCAGGACGTCTGGCCAGACCTCCCGACCAGGATGCCCGACCAGACCTCCCGACCAGGATGCCCGACCAGACCTCCCGACCAGGAAGTCCGACCAGACCTCCCGACCAGGATGCCCGACCAGACCTCCCGACCAGGATGCCCGACCAGACCTCCCGACCAGGATGTCCGACCTGACCTCCCGACCAGGAAGTTCGACCAGACCTCCCGACCAGGATGTCCGACCAGACCTCCCGAATAGACCTCCCTAGCACATGCTTCTGAGTGCAGAATTCTAAAAAGTTCCGCTGAATGACAAACCTGGATAATTCTTAGCTGAACTGCCTTCGGTCTGTTGTTACACATGTGCCTTTAACCATTCACTCAAGGGAACCGTCAAAGGCAGGGGGCATTATGATATAGCTAAAATATCCCCCTAACCAACTTATCACACGTGGCATGGATGACTTTGAGCGGAACTGAGGAATCTGTATCGGGACAGAGTCTGAGAGAGGTGATAGAATCCGTTTAGGACTCAACTGCTAAAAGGATAAGTCCTGGTAGGACTCTACTACATGAGGGATCAGCGAGGAAAGAATCCTAAAGGAGAGGGGAGTCTGGGAAATGGCCTACATAAGGGGAAAATCCTCAGGTACACAGACAGGTTCACACACAAGCACCCAGTGCATTTTTACGCTATTCAGAGCTCTACCCTAGTAACGACGTTCTGACTTTAGCATTGGAGCCGCCTCCACCGGAACATCCCCGGTGGTCACTCCGTGTTCTATTTTGCAGGTCTATTTCCTAGCCGTGGATCCCGATCAATATTCTAGCAGCAACAAAATATAACACAATATGATGAAGATGAAGGATAAAAACTTGTGAAGACGCGATTCTTGTTCAATTGCAACCTTCGTAAATTTTCAACAGTTACATGACACAGTTACAACTTCTGAAGGTTAAGTGAGGCGGTCATGTAAACCTCAAGGCTTATTTGCAATTTACCCCCACTCATTATGCAAAATTATTATGCTCTTAAATTACATGAAGTCTGAAAAGTAATTTTAAACTAATGTTGTTTAAAGTACTTTTAGTGTTGATTACACCAGGTACCTGAGCTTAGAGTGAAATTACTCTAAGCTCCTGAGCCTAAAGTAAAAATTACACGCGTCTCCATTAATTTGGACAAATAGCAGTGATGGTCGTTGTAATCCCCTTCCCTTTCCTTTCATTATATCTCTCTCTCAGTCCCTCCTTTTTCTCATTGCTGCCACATTTGCCATGCACAACCTCTATATTCCTCAGTCTCTCCCTTCTATCATTGCCATGATACATACCACCATTGCAAGTCCACACTACCTCTGTCATGCATAGCCCACAACCACCACTAGGGGTGAGCACGGTTCGGTTTGGGGGTCAAACCATAAATCGAACCATTACTCTTCGATTTGAAAATTTGTGAACTGAACGAAATTAAACACCATCGATTTGGACGGTTTGGTTTGGTCGGTTTAAACAGTTCGGCCTAGTCGGTTTGGATTAGTTTGCCCACTTAAAGACGTTGTTCCTTTGCACACTACTATTTGAAGTTATATTTTTTCTAAATTGTATAATAATCTTGTTTCATTCGATATATAAGTTTTTATTGATAAATGAGGAAGAATGAGTAAATATAAACTAGATATTGGTCACAAATTTTTTGTGTTCTAAGTGTTGTTAATATTTTCGTTTTTTTAACTTTCAAGATTTGTTTATTTGAAGTTGTTTAGTACCTTATATGTGTAATTATCAATGGAATGTTACTAAAAAAACATTAACATATCATAGGTCGGTTCAGTTCGGTTTGGTTCAAAGATGTGAATTGTGAACCAAACCGAACCAAGGTCGGTTTAAAAAATGTGAAACCAAACCGCTAAGATCTTTGGATGGTTCGGATGTAATTTGTTCGGTTCGGATCGGTTTGAACGGTTTGGTGCTCACCCCTAACCACCACTATCCACCGTCAAACACAAATATGAACAAATATACGTACGTGGTAACAATCAAAAAGAGATCTGCACTTTATGTTTTGTTTTTCCACCAGATTTACAAAAGAATAGCATAAGGCCACTGGATATATCCTTGAAAAAAATAAAAATAGCAACATAGATGCATATATGGAAAGGCAAAAGCAGATCAACTAATAACACTGCAAAAACCTATCCCATATTCCATTTGTTGCGGCCTCGCATATCACGACCCATCACTACCAAATTTCCGTGATGTGGGTTGTGTGCGAGTGGTAGGGTTTGGTGGTGTTTTATGGGATGGTGTCTGGTGGTGTTGCTGGTGGTTTGTTTGGGGCGGTGGTGAGTTCTTGGCATATTTGGCATAACTTGGTGGGGTGCCATAGCTTTGACGTCGGTTTTGATTGGGTGATGGCAAGGTGATTGGTGGTGTTTGGTGGTGCCATGGTGGTTGGTCGTGGAAAGTAGGGTGGTGGTGGTCCCATGGTGCATAAAATAGGGGAAAAAATTTGGGTTTGACTTCTTCAAAATTGAAAGTTATATACTGTATACATTGCATAAGTACTATATTGCCATTTTAAAAAATGCATATTGTTGACATCAACAAAAAGATACTTTTTAAAGGGGTCAATGACATAAAAACACGGTTGATACAAATTTTATGTCTTCGGTCATGTACTTTACATTTCTAGACTTTTATGTCATTGACCATAATTTTACCCTAACTTTAAGGTCATATGTGTAATTAATCCGATTATTTGTTTTCATGAACAATATTGTTGTGACAAATATAATCTAACATCAATACACATGTATGCACAAACACAATGCTCAACAAACACGTTGCTTGCAACACACTGCTCAAAACACAGTGCACAAACTGCTCAAACCAAGTGCTTAAACACACTTCTCAAACACAGTGTATAAACATCGTGCCTACACCTCACAACTTGCTCAAACCAAGTGCTTAAACATACTTCTCAAACACAGTGTATATACACTGCTTTCACCTCACAACCTGCACAAATACACAAACACCAGCATATTTCTAAGCACTAAAACTCAACCAACATGATACAAATACAATGCTATGCAAAACCATTGGACTTTTTGCAATCATCAGAAAAACTCTTACCATCCAGTGTTATTGAATGTAACCTAAAATTTACAAAATTTACACACAGTCAACATGACTATAACCTCCACCTTAGTTAATCTATACCAATGTGACTTTAAATTTAAAAACTTGTATTTAGTCCTAGCAATCCATTCCATAAACAAGATCTTCAATCAGCTTCACAAAAAGAATCTTCATGGTATCTTCAATCACAACAATCTAAACAAAAAGTCATATGATATTTACACAAAAATATGCAGACTTGCAGCTTTAATACATGGTTCCCTGACTCGGAGCCACCATATTGGATCCTCCCTAATAAAATAAAATAAATCAAAGCGACAAAACATGACTGACGAGCATTTAAAAAATGATAAATCAAAGTTAAACAAGTAAAGTTAGCACTAACATCAATGTTCATGCTAAACTGACGGCACCAGCTTGATTGCTACCAACTTAACTGCCACCAACTACAATCCTTACAGTAGTGCCAATTCTATTGCATCCCACTGGTGCCCTCTGTCAGGTCATTTTGTTATGCCTAACTTGGTTGCAAATTGCACATCTGATAGTGCATGACTCGCCCTTCTTTAGCATCAGGTGCCCTTTTCCTATCTCTTCTGGCCTTCCAAATAACCTCCTAAATGGTGGAGGTTTAAAGGGATCCCTGTAGTTGGCTGCCATTAGGTCTCATCATGCACTAGGTGCATAACCTCATCATAAGCCTTTTAGTAATTATCCCTAATATAGCATTCATCCACAAAATATGCCACATTCATTCTCCTATTATTGATGCATGTTGCTACATGTTTGAAAGATATACGAGTAATATCCTAAAACCTACAACAACAACTTCTTTTCTTGAGATTCATTACATGCACCTTTCCAGGATCAGTCGCCTCAAACTCGGTACCCCCAACACCCACCATTATTTTACGGAGCCTAGACTTAGCACTTGCTTAGTTACACTTTTTCAGTATCTTTGGAGCTACCTTACCCTCCCAATATGTAGCATTTTCAAAACCTTCATATACCTTACACATCAACCTAATCCTAATGGTATCAACCATAGATAGCATATGTTTTCCTCTCGAGTCCCCTAGCCAATTGTCGAAGGACTTAACAAGATTATTGGTTACATGCTCATTCTTAATAACAGTATCAAATGTATACCTAGCCCAACTTTCTGCCATATGCCCTTTCAACCACTTAGTTGCTTCTAGTGACAAGTCCTTTATTTGTCTTATAACAAAATTTTGGACTCTTTATGGCTTACAAGCACTCCATGTAGCTTAGAATTCCCCTAATTTATCACTCACATGGCAGTTTAGTTGGCGCCTGTGTCACAAAATCAGTTGTCACAAACTCGGGGCATGACAAACTCCCCCACCTATTCACGTGATGCCTTCATCATGCTCGCTACTCCCAACAGGTCCATACGACATCCGCACAAGTCCTTGGTCCCATGTGCCCCTCCCTGTGGCACAGTCTTGATTCGTTGTCCAGCTGCAATGAAGTAATCCCTTTACTTGTTGTTGCTCCCTCTTTGGACACCAACGGGGTCATGCACCCTGGTTGGCCTTCTTCACCCGCCATCATCATAATCTTGCAATATGGGTTGAGCGTGGCACTCCATTTCTGCATGAAGTCCATCCCAAGAACCGTCTCATGCTAATCCAAGTCGATGATGTTGAAGTTGGCCTTTCCCGTACAGCCGCCGATCCTCATGTCGATGTTCTTGACAACCCCCTTCATCAATTTCTCCTCGGCGTTCGTGGTTTTGTACTAACTTCCATCCTTAGTTGGTTTTAGCCCTAGCCCCGCAGCAACCTTCGAACTGATAAAGTTATGGGTAGCCCCGTATCCACAAGTGCATTAAGAGTCTTCCCGGCAACATCCACTATTGCATAGAGCAAGCCCTGTCTCTTCTTGCTCTTCTTCCCCTTTGCAGCCTCTTCCTTCGACTTCTTTTGCATCACAACATTGAACTTCTACAATGTCCCAATACCTGCTTCCTCTTTGCTGCTGGAAGAACCCCTTGCTGCCTTCGTGCTTTTTGAGGAGCACAATTACCTTGGTCTTATGCGGGCAACCCTTCCCTAAAAAATGTGTTTCCTCGTGTGTAACTTCAAGCTCTTCATAATAAGTGCTAACAAGTTAAATTCGGACTAGAGATCTCCTACTTAACAAAACCTCAGTTTAGCTAGTCTAGCCTATGTTATATGGATACTTCAGCATGCGTAAAGTACCCGTGTCGAACACTCAGCATTTGAATATTGGTGTGAGATATGCATCTGACACAGCTCATATGATATGCCACTATGGTCCTATAATATTCTTTTTAATTCGTTATTGCATTGAGATGAGAAAAGTTCTCAATTAGAACTCTGTGCGTCACATAAAACATCATTTGACCTTAGAAATGAATATGAAGTAATAATTGATAGAATTGTTTTGTCGTGTCCTTGTTCTTGTGTTATTCCTTGTTCTTGTGTTATCAGAATTAGATGAATCTGGCACGTGGGCACATATCCGATCCATAACACTCATACCGAGTCCATGTAATATAGAGTCAAGCACAAATCGAGCCTAATAGTTTTAGATTAAGTTTATACAAGCTGGTTACCCTGCCTCCAAAAAAGAGAAAGTAGTAAGATCTATATTTTACTTCAAAGACCACCAAAAAAAAGGAACAGTAACAACTAGAGTAGCAACAACGAAAGCGAACAAACATACAAATTTTGCACAACCTATGCTTCTTTTGACACAATGCAACCCCCAGTAGTTGAGAAGAAGTAGTTATATGTATATATGCTCAACACCTCTTCATCTATATCTAAATGCAGATATTCGAACAATACGGACATTTTATACCTGGTTACGTGTACATAAAATAATGCATGCAGTATTTATGTTATTTTGTGCACTCAAATAGTAAAAAGCTGATTTCGCTCTGATTTTGTGAAGATATCATGAGTGATCATGGCTACTGAACCAGGCTTTACTAACAAAACAACTAAACTTAGGCCCCGTTTGATAGGGCTTTTTTTTCAGTTTTGGAAACTGAAAAAAATAAACCCGTTTGGTAACCATTTTTTTTCCTTCAATTTAAAAAATCAATTTTTAAACCAAGGCTGTTTTTAAAAACTCCAAAAATGAGTTTCGGTTTTTAGTTTTGATTTTTTTTTTTGAGACCACCACCTTCCCACCGCCGGTCAGCAGCCACCTCCGGCGACTGCAGGCAGCCACCTCCGGCGACTGCAGGCAGCCACCAGCCACGGCCGGGCACCACCACCGTTGGCCACCGCCACCGCAAACCACCACAAAAAAAAAACTCAAAATAAAAACTGAGTTATCAAACACCCACTTGTTTTTGTAATAAAAAAAAATTAAACTGCTCTTTAGTTTTTTTTTTTTCTTAGAAACTGGAAAAAAAAAAGTTTTGTTAAATAGAGCCTTATTATTATAAGTCACAAGTTAAGCAGGAAAATAGGAACAACAACGTAAGTCAATATATATCTAACTTTCAGACTTTCTTAGGCTAAGTTGACGTAAAACACTCTCTTGAGAAATCCAACCAAGAAATTTCTAGATCAAGAAGATTGAACAACATGATGACATAAATAACACATGCATGCATCCACAAAGGCATTGCACACACATGAATGCATGATTTTTGTGATGCATGCACCCCTTGTCCTCTTTAGTCTTTAGGTTTGGTATAGACTTGCAACACGAACGCATGAATCTTTGTGATGGACTGAAATGTTTTATCCTATTTTTCTCTTCCTACCTTATTTCTGTTGAAAGGATACACTTGCAGAAATGATTTACCATATGTTGTGAAAGGGGGACAATGGCCTCCCCTAATAAGATTCTAAAACTCCAGCTTTAAGAATGTCATCCATCAGCTTCAAATGAAGGTCTTCAATGTCATGATTACCATTGGTGTTAATTAAATTACTCCATAGTAGATTAGTTTTTGTCATAAGTCAAATGTGTCGTTACTTCTCTGAGAGTAAAACATCACTCACCTACAGGATAATGACACAATATATTCGGTGACATTTTTTCTCCCGACACGTTAGGTTCGGTCGGTCCCGGTGGCTCCGTCCCTGCGTTCTGGCCGTCGTAACATCTTCGGCATAAACTCTAGTACAAACGTGGCAGTTTGTCCAAAATCGTGGACAGTAGATTTTACAAGGAAAGGAGGTGGGTGGCTTCATCACTCTGAGGAGAAGTAAAACAGAAATGTAAATGCCTCTCTTTGTCTCCTCAATAATCAGAAATAGCACCTTGTCTGCTATGCTGCTTCTAGATTTCTTCGACTTCTTCCACAAACAGAAGTAGAATCCAGCAATGCAAAGATTCACAAATTTACATGGTTATCAATTTTTAGTATAATGCATTAGTGAAGTTGAAGAGCTTAAGTCCCACAATTTTTAGTATAATGCATTAGTGAACCAATTTACATGGTTATCAATTTTTTCTGCAAAGCAAAAGTTCATATCCTATAGTGGCTACAAAATCTTTGTTGGAGACAAATGGTCACGGAAACTCATAGACTCACTTATATAGGAGGAGGACATGGAGACAACTTGAAGAGCACACACAATTACTTTAAAATTTCATCCCTTAGTTCTTCTTTTCTAGCTTCTTACTTCCTACATTTGCGCCATTTTACACATTTCTGTAGTGCTTTTAAGTAACTCTTATATATGTAAGTTACCACTAAAATACTATTTCATTATTATATTAGCCAACTATTTGCAGTAAGCACATATCTATAATGCACTTGTAACTTAAGCACCACTACCACACAACTTAATAACCCACTAACATGTCATACTAATCACCACTCTAAAAGAACTAAATCAAATTTATTTTCCACATTTAAGGCTTTTACAAGAGAGTGCCTTAGAGCGAGTGAAGTGGCTGAAGTAAAAAATGGCAACATTGTGGATCAACTGCTATACTAAAACAGGTTTATTTTGGGTTCTTATATTCGATTGTGCTGCTGTTTCTGTTTTTGGTCTTCAAGAGTTTACTAAAGCTGGTTAATTTTGGATTCTCCCATTTATATCTAATCGTAAGGCATGGTCTTCTGAACAAACTGCACGTAAAGATTGAGCAGGTTGCTTCAGTACCTGCACAAGGTTTCTCTACCGTTGTAATATATCTGTCTTGATCTTCATTTCTATGGTATTAATTGTCGTCGAAAATGAAAGAGAAGAATGGAAAGTGAAGTGGGTTTCCTGCCGAATACATGTGTAGTGAATTTCATGAGCGCGGTGGTCGCTGAATATAGTAGCAGTGCTGCGCACGGTTTTGTGGATGATGGTGGTGAAGGTGGTTGGTGAAAATGGAAAGAGGAGCGGAAGATTAAGGAGAAGAAAGAGAATGAGAAACTAAAATGGCAATATAATGGTGATAAAAAAAAAAATAGTAGACAGGTTGTTTAAAGTTTGTGAAAATCTGAATTTTAAACTTTCAATAACCATGGTAAACAGCTCCACCATTTGACAATCTTGCTTGGTTGGCAAAATCTAATTGGAAGTCCAACCCCACCTAGGACGATGACGTGATGTCAGATAACCACAAAATATTTTTCATTGATAAGACATTGCCGCTATGGAACGTGATGAGAAACAAAACTGGGCAGAGAAATGGCAAGACGATTATACATGCTCCCTCTGCACTTCCAACTTCATCTGCTGAAGATTCAGCAACTGTTATAAGTGCCGGCTTGTTGGCAATAGAACCTCACCTGGGTACGCTTGGCCTCATCCTATGAACAAGGAGAGAAATGTGTTGATTCGGACAGAAAAGAAGAAAAAGCAATGAAGAGAACGCCTTCTGCAATTTTTAGCGGAAAGAAAGACTAGGATATTATCCAACCCCTCAAAACAAAAGAAAATGATGTACATATCATAGATGTGTGGGTGTGTGTGCAACGCGCGCTTGTGTGTGATTGTATACATAGTATACATATTTCCAAGTGATGAAACGTGCCATATAAAAGGACTAACGGACATGCATAACAACTTTAAACAAGGATCTAAGTTTAAGGATTGAGCATTTTGTCACCTGTGCCCTGATTATAGCACTTGGCTTGTCTTGCTCAGCTTTTTCCAGAACAATCTTGGCCCTCTCAGCCTCGAGCACAGCCACCTTTCTTAAATTTGATTGCGGATTGGCCTCGCACTGAAGATAGAGGGAGATCATTCAAGATGACAAACAAAGTTCCCAGGTTAAGAAGCAATAGAGAACATGCATAGCAGGTTTGGACAAGATTTGAAGTTTAATAATTGAGCATTTTAGCTCACCTGTGCCCCGGTAATAGCACCTGGCTTGTCTTGCTCAGCTTTTTCTTGCGTTGCAGCTTTCAACTGCCGGATTCTTGGCAGCAGACAGATCAAACCAGTGGGCTCTCTTGGCCTCCCCGTGAAAAGAAGAGGGAGAGAAAGAATTTCTTAATTGAGTGGGAGGTATATTAGTCTATGATGGTAGTTAAAAAAATTGTGCCCTTCGTGTTAGAGGTGCAAGAAAAGACGTGGTTAGCTGTGCTTAATTATCAAACAAAAGGAAAAAGAACAAGAACCAGAGAAACTTAATTGTAGTTGTGAGCACTCGCACGCGCACACTCGTATACATACGAGAAAATCAGCCTAAATAATGAGACTAGTGGATACATTAAAGCAGTGTACTAAGAAAAACATCCATATATATACACAAAAAAATCAGGTCGGAACACCGATATCCATAAAAATCTTAAATAAGGATCCAAGTTCATTGAGCATTTTCCTCACCTGTGCCCCCATAATAGCACTTGCTTCACCTTGCTCAGCCTTTGCCTCACCAAACTTGACCCACTTAGCTTCTTGTGCACCCATCGTCTTAGCTTCAAGTGTCGTAGTGAGCTTGCTCACTGGGATAGGCATGGGACTGTTGGCAATAGCTTGACCTATCAACTGGGAACACTTCGTCTCACCCTAGAACAAGGAGAGACGGAGATGCATTATTTACCCATATTTACGAGCTTAGTAATGGCAGGTAAACTAGAGATAGAAACTTTAGAGAATAGCTTTGGCACTACATATTCACGCCTCAAAAGTAAAAGAAACATAGACACCAACTCCGTATAATGTGTGTGGTGTGCGCACGCTCGTGTTTATTTATTTAGATAATTATCAACTAATACCCTGCACAGAAAAATTTTGCATGAAACCATTTACAGTTGGACACTATTTCTTACAACTGTACTAAACCTTGGAAAATTTACCAAAAGCCAGATATGCGTAAGAAGCAATACCGTCTTGAAAATGACAGAAACAGTCAATATAACAGTCACTGAAAATAGGGTACTTTCTTTCAGCTTATTAGCTTAACCTTGATCAATTGGTGATGCATAACAGGTGCTTAGACCAGATATTTGCAACAGTGCTGTACTAAAAGAAGATGGTGAAACATACTACCGACATTCTAACTGTCACAGAAGATGTTGATGCATACCTCCTGGGAAGCATTATATTGTGCAACCACAGCTTTCAAATTGACATGCAAGGTTGAAGGCAGAACTCTTTCATTAGAGTTCTCAACAGGAATTTGATAAACTGAAGGTAAATTGGTCTTGCACAGGACGAGTAAGAACTGGAAGACCAATTTTCACCCGCACAAGAAAGCCGATTGGTACTTACAGAAAGCAATGGCCTGAAACTGATAATAGAATGGATGCAAAGAAAGCAATGGCCTAAAATTGGCTTCCAAGAGATGGATGGAAAGAAAGGGGTTAACTACTTCAACCTGTTAATTTTTTTGCTAGTACCTTCTTCTGACGTGTGCCCATTAATTCCATTGGTTAATTTTTTTCATTTCATATACCTAGTTTATATATTCACGTGTATACTTACTTATAAAACAATTAGTTTCTCTTGGTCTGCATCCTTTTGTTTGGGGTGGTTGGATAGATAGCCAAGTCTTCTCTTCTTACGCCAAGTCTTCTCTTCTTACACCAAGTCTTGTCTTTTAACACAGAGTGCACATTATTTTACTAGAATTGCAGTCACAAGATACCAGCCATAATACTCAATTTAACTTTGTTCTCTGTCTGGATTTCCAGGATGAGGCCAAGATTGCCCAGCGGGATAGGTCAGCCTATTGCCAACACTCGGGCAATTTAAACTGAAAAAGTGGCTGTGCAGCAAGCTGAGAGTGCCATGTTTCGTTGTAAGAAAAATTAAGTGAGACAAGCTCAAAGTTAATGCTTAATCCTTTAACTGAGATCCTTGTCTAAACTTGCTATGTGTGCATATTGCTTATGTGCTTCTTATAATCAAGAAAGATCTTCCAAGAGTTAAACCATAAATGTTTTTGTTAGAATCTTTCACGTTGTCTCCATTACTACACATGCCTATCTGTTAAATACATCAATGTCATGGTTTATCAGTACGGATAACATGTGCTTATATGTTGGACGGATAGGTTTATCCACAAGGGGCACATTTGATGATCACACGGTTTAAAAGACTGGTCATTAATTATGTTGATGCTTGTTGCTATCTAGTGGGAAGCCCTGACCTTCAAATGATCCCTCCCCCCCCCCCCCCCCCCTCTCCCTCTCTGTCCGAGTATTTATCCATAAAAAGGATCGTACATCTTGTTGGTGAAAAATGTCACAGCTTCAACTTTTACTGTCCAGTGACACGCCTATAATTTTTATTTTTGTAGCCATAATCTGTATCATGTTGCCTGGATCATTTTTTTTCTCTCGTGTCAAACAGCATGTTTTGCTGGAGATGTCTCTTGTTCTAAACTTCCAATATTGGTTGTGATCAAAGACCATGTAATTCTTTTTCTGTTATTGCGTTGCCCTAGCATAGTTGGAAACATATGACAATTCAATATATGTGTATACCTACTGATACGCTACAGCTGGTTCTAAAAACTTTGGAATGTGGGCTTTCACATGTTTGGTTTGAGTTTGCTTTGAGGAGAGGGCTGTTAGCTTAATTATTATTTGGCAGAAGAATGACTCTGTAGCTTCGAGTTCGGTATGGAAATTGGGCAGAGGTTCAGCTAGTAACATGGAATAATGAGTTATAAGGGACTAAACGACGACTGCTTCCAAGATTTGGACAGAAAGAAAGGGGTTAACGTCTTCAACTGTCAACTTTTTTCGAAACTTCTGCTAGATACAAAATGAAATTCAGTTTAGAAACACAGTACAGCAACATATATAACAAGCTTATATATTGATCCATGTTCAAGGATTGCCTCACCTGTGCCCTGATAATAGCACTTCGTTTGTCTTGCTCAGCTTCTTCCATGACAAACTTGGCCCTCTCTGCTCCTTGTGCAGCAATCTGTTTAGCTTTAACTTTAGCCGTGGACACTTTGAAACTATTCGCCCTCTCCATCAGCACTTCGCATATTTCCCTTCTAACAGCCTACACAGAACATGTTGCAAGAAACTGTTATAGCCAGACTATTACTTCATCTGTACTCATTACTCAACCTCGTAAAGGTAATACCCATAACAAATAATCCAAGGGTAAATACATTTTCAGCCAGAAAATAATGGACATGTCAATCAGATCCATAACACTCCTGACAACAGGATGCTTTCTTTCATGAGTTTCATCTAATGAGCTTAACTTTGATAAGCACTGCATAGTAGGTGCTAAGACCAACTATTTGCGATGGTGCAACATACAACTGAAATTGCAACTACTACACAAGATGATGCAAACGTCTCTCCAATTACTAAGTTGGGAAGCATTTTATTCTGCATCTACAGCTTTCAAATTCTCATTTATAGTTGAAGGTGGGACTCTTTCGTTGTACTTCTTACTAAGAGTTCGATATATTGGAGGTAATTGGTTTGGCACAGGATTAGTAAGAACTGGAAGACCAAATTTAAACTGTCAAAAAAAAAGTCAAGAGTTACTTTCAGAAAGCAATGGCCTCCAAATGATATCAAAACTGATGCAAAGAAACCCTTCTTTGGTTAAACCATGTTATCAGTTTTGCCAAGATAAGACTATGTCACAAAAATAATAGTCACTTTCTGGTATACCAACTTTTTATGGACAAAGAGTTGATGCTCCTTGAAATTGACAACTAATGCTTGTGTTTCATTTTTTGCCCTTGTATTTTTTGGATTTCAATTTTACCCTACGAGGTTTAGAAATGGGAAGGATTCATGATAATTAAATAGATGATTACGCTGATTATTTTGAGAGTTGCTTAATTGTAGACTGTTAAAGCTATGTGCATACCACATTATCAGTGACTATGGATAAGGAAGATAAGAAAAAGCAAATTGAATACAAATAACAAGAAAAACATGGAGGAAGGTTGCTACATGAAGCAAATTATTATTTACGATAAGAAAATTATATTACGTATGAAAAGCCAGCAAGAGACCATGTGAAACAAAGCACACAAAAATTAGAACTAAGCCCACAAAGAACCAGTAAATGACCCCTTAAAACTAGACCCCCCTTATGACCAACCTAAAACCTAACATCAAAATTGTACTAAGGGAAGCCTCAAAACAATAAACAGGCTGAAGAAGTTAACCCCTTGATTTCCTTCCATCTCTTCTGCAGTCATTTTTCCAGTCCCTTCCAATTTCTTTCCATCTAGCTAGCTGAACAGTCCCAATTTCCAACCCACTCAAAGCTACAGAGTTGTTTTTCTGCCAAACTATTTATACCTTACCATCCGTCTCCTGAAACAAACTACAATTAAACATACAGTGAAAGCCCACATTCAAAAAAATTCAGAACCAGCCCTACCGTGTCCTAAGATCAACGCATATTGTGTTGTAAGATGATGACAGCTATTCTAGGAGCAAAGCAATGACTGAATACAATCACATGTCTTTGATTACAACAAATGCTCAAAAATTAGAACAGGAAATGAGACCAAATATCAGTATTAGGGACAGATTACTTGATTTCTTTCATGAGTAGTAAGCTCCACTTCAGAACAAGCGACTACAAGCATCTCTGAACTGCACATACAGAAAACACCCATTTCAGATCTTTGCTTTATCATTCTAAACTTCAGTAAACAATGAGAACATTGAGTTTGAGTTGAGGAGGGCATGACACGAGCTGACACGTTAACTAAGGTTCAAGTTAAGGAGGGCACGATTCGTTAACTAATAGTTAATTGACTCGAGTTCTTAGACCAAACAGAAATAGCAGTTGGTTGTTCTTTGCCACTAGTTCTCAGTGCTCGTCAATCCTTAAACTTCTTCAATTGACAACCAAATTGGGCAGATTAACGCTCGGGCATCATGTACAAAGTTAGATCGGCATCTCCAAGACTAGCCTGACCTACAAAGTCGCAACTATGTCTGTCCACCATGATCACTTCCTGGAAAGAACATTTGATAGTTCATACTGCACCATTCCAAAATCAGGAACCCTCTGGCTTATACATGTTAGCGGAGTCAATGATAGAGAATAACTTTTGAAGCATGTAATTCTTATGTAAAAAACACTACCAATAAGAAACATCGATGAGATGTAGCTAAAAACTTTATCTAAGAAAAATCCGGGAGCTAAATTTCACTATGACCAGGTTCTTAACGTCTCACGACTGTAAGTTTCAATACGAGTTGAAAGATATAAAAAAGAGAATTGCAATTTTCAAGTCACACAACCCATGTATTGAAGTGGGTATTGGGAAGGGGGTTCATTTATAGTGTAGACCTTCTGTAATATATCTAATTTCCGCATAATTGAGACAATTCGTGGTTAAATTTAAACTAGAATGAATGATACCTAATATTTGAATATGCAAAATATTAAGACCCGTGTAGATGAGTTTGGGAAAGCATGCATTTATGGCTAAAACAAGGTGCAGATCCACATTCACGAAACACTTTTTGAGGTAAGCCTCGGCATATGTGAGGTGAGATGGTCATTCCATACCTTTGGCCTGTGGAAATCCATCCCCTCATCATATATTTCGCTGATTGAGAATTTTTGCCGGACTCGAGAGCCAATCGAGGGCTGACATCGACATCTATAAGAACCACAAGCTGTTAATAGATCCAGAAAAGTGATAATTTACATATTCTAAATGCTTCTTTACAATTGGATTGGGATTCCTTTTCGTATACATGATATGGTAGCAATCCATTTTCACATATATAGTTTCCTCACCCAAAATCAATAACTGTAACTTGTAACCGTTCATCGCATCGTATAAAATGTTGCTAGGTTTGAAATTCCTTCTAACCCCGGCATCGTCTTTCTTACTTTCCTTTGGCTGGCAACAAGAAACAATGCCATGGCTTCGGGACTGGAGGGTTTCGGACAATTGACTCTCGCCTTGAAGCACTTTTCATTAGTTGGGAGAGAATTAATGAATTCTGTCCCTTTATTATTGCTGCATCCTCCCTTGCCTTTTTTATCTCATCCATCAATGCTATATTACTAGGATGCTCCCAGTACCTCTGATATGCCCTCTGATATGCCATTGCACCAAACTCGACAAGGGCACAAGCTGCCACCAGAGCTGTGACATCTTCCTTGACTCCAAATAACTCATTTCTCACCCATGAACAAGAGAGGACTGTTCACCCTCCACCCCCACCCCACCATACCAGTTAGTCTGGATTGTTCTTTGGGGTATTTCATCGAGCACAGTGCATGACGTGATTCCCACTGTTTCGATGAAGGTTGCAGAATTCCAAAAATCAGATCCTCATCCAAAATCCTTAAAAATCCAAATACAAAATCCTTTTTCTTTCTCTCACCACATACACCCAACCGACCGCCAACCGCCGCCCGTCTCCAGCCATTCCGGCAGCCGCCGCCGGTCCCCGACGGCCATTCCGGCCACCGCACTCTTTTATCGATGTTTGACCGACCATACCTATTACGGTTTAAGTGACAAAATAGACATAGAATAATGTTTAACTGCTACCCCTATAGCCGTAATAAATGGTCGCTTTAATATTTAATGACGTTTTTGTTATTTTTTTTAACTATAATTTTAAACGGTACACATTTAACTTCCTAAATAAATATTGCCAGAAATATAACAAGAATCATAAGAGACATCTTCCTACTATCACTGGGATAACAGTATAAAATTTCAATAAAACCAAACTTCCTTAACACACAATCGCAAGATAAGAGAGACTCTTGACAGAAAATCAAAGGAAAAAAAGTTAACATTATTTTTTAGAACACTTGGATGTACTTTCTAGGCAAAATGCACAAAAAATATTGAAATAAGGATAGCAAACTCACCTATGCCTCCGATTGAACAATCTTTATATAGCTGCATATTGGAGAGAGATTCACAATGTTAGATGAGTGACAAACAAAAAAAAAAAGGCAAGAAAATAGAATCCTCATTTGGTAAGAAAACTCATGTAAAATTTTGCTGCAAAATCCTATGATCTTTTTCAGTAAAAAAGACTGTAAGGATCACAGATTAAGAAACCTATAATGAGCAAAGCATAACTCTTCTTTGTGAAAATTGGAATCTTAGAACTTGCACAAACAAGAAATTAGGGTGTTTGGGAAGCAAGAAAACAACGTGTTTCTCTGAAGCACCTACCAAAATCAACACTACGTTCAGTCTCTAAATGCGCTTTCTCGCAGCAAGCCACTGTGGTGAAGAAATGGAGAAGAAATGCAGAAATAGCCGTTTAGCTGGCTAGCAGGAAAAGAATTATATGGAAATTCTTCTAACAAAATCTCACTTTCTCCCATAGTACGGTGCACAGTGGGGAGGCCAGCGTTGCTGCTGTCAGTACAACGAATTACTACAGAGCCCCTGTCTTGCTTCCAAAAAGGTCCCAAAAATATGTACCCTTTGCTATTTTTGCTGTACCATTTGATGTAAATCCGTCTTTTCATCGTTTTGTGCTCTTTTTTTTTTTAATTTCTTATAACAGAATGGTTTTAGCCTGCAACTTTCTATGTATGCTGACAATTGCTTGTCGCTAAAATCTTTTAGCAGCATTTTTGCATACATCTTGAACGATAATTTTTTAACTTCACTAACTAAAGCATATTTAAATACCACCGTTTGTCGCTGTATGTGGGGTGTAGTAAATTTTTTTATGTAATAACAACTCTCTCCCCACGCGGTCGATATTATTACTCTATTAATAACAACGTACGATCTAATCGCATTTTTTTTTTACCGTGGAAAAACATTTCTATCCCTCGACTTATTATCTCAACATTCTGGGATTCAGCCGTTCATCCTTTTAAAGCTTTTTTCCTACCCAATAATAATAAACCTCACCAACGAATTGGCCTACAGGTCGTATTTAACTCATCCTTACCACGGTAGACGTTTGCTGGCTATAAGTTGTAGATAAGATGCTCAACAATGGGATGCAAATAGCCTTATTAAAAGTATATATTAAGTGTGCTTCTTCATGCCAAATGGGGGGGTGCAATTTGGGGAGCGGCAACAATGGTTAGGTGTTTGCAGTCGTGATTTTGATGTGGTGTTGCATGAGAGTAAGGAGGATGGTTGGTAAACAGGTAATGGAAGAAAGGGGCCGGGGGTATATTTGTCTTTGTGCTAAAAATTGCATGACTGTTTGAATATAAGCACGTAATCCGACGTCGCGCTTCGAATAATAAACCTAACACTGCATGCAAACGGCCTTTCGCTAACGCTTTCAATGTAATTACCATCGTAAGTACTAGAATCATCAATGGAATTATGCATAGTAAATTTCACGAAAAGTACTTGTTTCTATGTACTTCTAGTAAATCTTATAGTAGATAGGTAATGGAATATATATATGGTAATGTGTGCATGGCAGACTATATGACTACACAACGTTTTGTGTCCATGCACAAGACGATTTGATGAATGCAACTCCGGGTGAAGGTAGTCAAGCCCTAATGATTGTTGTCTTATATCTCCGGCTGAAGGTCTCTTCAAGGGTCCGAATCTCTCTCAAGCATTCAACTGTTCTTCGACCGAGTGCGAAAGCTGAATATTGGCATTTTTCTTCAGGCACGATGCACCTCCCACTCTTTATTGCCAATATATCCATGCCATTCTTCTGGCTAATCCTGTGCTTCATGTCCAACTGCACTGGAATACATTGAGATTACCATAATACGTCTGAATGAGCTGTTCGCATATGGTTCCCTTTGTAACCCTAGTCTTGTAGAGCAAGTTATATGCATAATCCAGGTCCCAGAGGCAGCTTTGTCTAGATTTATCTATTGTATAAACCATTCTGAGAGTTTTGCATGACCCACCTCACGGTCCCCATAGATTGTTTTGTTGCCACGAAAACCCTAGTCAGAAATTTCGTGAATAACCATAGTTTTCTCTTGGTAATAAGGATCGTTTATGTTCAACTATTGTAACATTGTTCGAACAATGGTCTGATAACTACGTGGCTTAGCTAGCGTTAAAAAGTATTGTTGCAAAAAAGTTTGTCACTGATGATGGATGCTAGTAGGATTGGCTAACAACGTCAGATATGTTGTTTCCAGCGATTCGGTGATGCACTCATTTTCTGCCATGAGTTGTTTCGTCACTCCAAGCTTAGTTGTTCAAGTTTCCTATGGGATGGTGAGTGTTCTTCATCATCCTTTGCAACTAGTCACAGTGGAGGATCTAGAAATTTATCCTATACCGGGGAATAAGGTGTATGTATAGTACTAATGGGAAAAAAAGATCCAACTTGTAAATAAAATGATGTCCCAATGGGTAAGGTCCTTTAATTTTGTTTTTTGCTACTCATACCTGATGACTTTAAAGGAAGTTCAACCAAAATAAATTGGCAAAACAACGGGGAACTTCAAAATAAAAATTGAAAGCCCAAACCAGTGGTCCAAGTTAGAAGGTTGAAAAAAAGAATTAGAAGAAGAAGAAGATTACGAGGTCATCAATGTAGGTGTGAATTGACCTATATAAGTACCTATTTGGACAGGTCTTTTTGCAAGTAGTATTGCCATGCAGTGGAGTCGAGAATCCAGTCGTTACGATAAGATTAGTTGCTATAAGGGGGTGCAGTATGGTTAATTGGTTATTGGTGCTTTTGCTAATGGGAAGAGGAGGTGTTTCTCGTTGCAATTAAAGAAAAATGCGTACGAATATGTGAGAGTAGTAGACCCGGCCAGTAGTTATTTTCAGGGTGCAAAAACAACTGAAGATGAATGAAAAAGGGAAGGTACCCAAAAACAAGAAAAAGCAAACCAATCAAATCAAATCAATCATAAAGAATAGAGCTGAATATGAAATAAAAAGTTCGCCACTTCTGCACGAGATTGCACTAGTTTTATTCAAGGGTTTCTTCACACCAACGTGCGCTCAACAACAATCTTGTTGATGAGAGATGAGCTTTTTCTTCTGCCTCATTCTGATGCGGACGGGTTATGAATCCTTTTGTAATGTTTTATGATTTTGTTTTGTACGTATAAAATCAGTCGAGACGTGTTTGTACGTAACTCCGCTATTTCAACCAAAGCTAGTTTCTACCTTTACCGGATAAAAAAACTCGTTGGCAACCTTCCTTTTTATGCCAAGATTTTTACTTTCAATGTCAATGTAATACATTAAATGGTGTAAAGATTTTTACTTTCAATGTCATTTTTGTTTCACAAGAAACAGTGAAAGAATGAATCTATTTGCATTTTGCACCCCATACTCTCTTACACCCTCCTATAGTGCCAACAAGTAGAATTTGCCATGAATGCCTACTATGAAAATCTTCGGGAGACATCAATTCTCTTGCAAATGTCACGCTTTTGATCATTTCTTCGAATGTAGCCACAGTTGCCGTCGTAGGGGCATCTTTGTGTTTGTAAAAGTTTTTAAGGTGATGGTAGTAGGGGCATCTTTGTGTTTGTAAAAGCTTTTAATGTCAAAATGAATGAAAAGATAACGTAAGGAGGTATATGATATGTTAAACAACAGGCGATGTGAAGAATAACGAGTGTATTGAAATAAACTCGGGAATGTCAAGTGTATTTTACCCTGACATTTTTTTTATATAAATTTTTTGCTCAAATTTGCCGATAGTCATTCTATTATCTCATACTCCGGTTTTCAAATACCGAGACAGACGGTCAAGTATTTAAAAATGCGCATTCTTAAGTTTAAAGACGGTCAAGTATTTAAAAATACGCATTCTTAAGTTTAAATTTGATAAACTTAGTATCACGTAGCATACAACTGTCTATTGTACGATTCGCTTTGAGGGAAAAAAAATTGACAGGGTTATATATTAATCCGGCCTTAGCAACTTCTTGTTTTCTGGTCATGCAAGACTGAGGCCATGTTTGACGCTCTTTTTTTTTTTCAGTTTTGAAAATTGGAAAAAAAAAATGCGTTTGGTAACAATTTTTTTTTCAATTTAAAAAATCACTTTTTAAATTGTAGAGTTAAAAAAAAAAGAGGAAAAAGCTCTTTTTTTCACTTTAAATTTTTTTTTGAGACTTCCACAACAACGTATCCACCGCCGGTAGTCACCGCCCACCGTCACCGGGCAGCCACCGACAGCCACCTCCGGCAGCCACCACTGGGCGGCAGCCACCTCTAGCCACCACCGGCGACTGCTGCGACAACCGCCAGCCACCACCACCGTCGACCACCGCTATGCCCCACCACCGCCACTGCAAATCATAAAAAAAAAAATTTAATAAAAAAGGTTACAAAAAAAAAAAACTAAAAAAAAGGGTTATTAAACATTCACTTATTTTTGTAAAAATAAAATAAAATTTAAATTGCTCTTTAAAAACTAAAAACTAAAAAAAAGAAAGTGTCAAACGAATCGCCTTAAAGTTTCGTCACACAACCATTATGTCTATTGACTCCATGCCGTCGTCTCCAATTTAGAAACGGCGGCCGATCCTTTTGAACCCGTTAATCATAGTGCTCACGAACTGTTTGTTGAAACTCCCGAGACCTTTCTCATAACAACCACTTGCTCTTCGAGCACTCTCGAAACAGCCGCAACGCCGAAGTCCTGACTCTCTTTCTGGATTTTCGCCTCCTCGGCTTTCCACTCGATTGGTCGAGCCTTTCTTTTGCGTTGAAGGTCTGTGGGTGCTTGGTTGATCATGCTTTTGGCAAACAAATGCACTGTCACTATGTATTTTAAAGTTGGACTTCTTGAGGATGTCAGTGTTGGCACTTCTCTTGTTGACATGTATATGAAGACTGAGAATGTAGTTGACGGGGATCACGCTCTTGACGAGATGCCTGATAAGAATGTGGTTCGTTGCTTGCGGGTTATGCGCGAAACGGCTTGGTTGAGAGGTCGATAGAATCGTTCTTTGAGATGCAAGTGAGAGGAATTAGGCCTATTTTTTTCTCTTTTGCAGGTCGGTTCTTGGAGCTTTGGCGGATGAGGGGGCGGTTGAGGAAGGAGTTCAAGTGAATACCTTGGTTAAAAGAATGGTTTTAGAGTTGACACCCTTTGTGGGGAATTCAGTGGTTAACATGTATGCAAAGTTGGGGATGGTTGAAGATTAAGCTGTGTTTAATGATATGGAGAACATGAGTGAAATTTCTTGGAACGTGATGATGGCTGGTTTAGTGAAGAACGGGCGGGGTTTGGATGCTCTTGAGCTGTTTCATGGGATGAGGCTTGCAGGAGTAAAGCTAACGCAGAGACTTTTTCTTATTGTAATTAAGTTATGTGCAAATTTGAAAGAAGTAGAGTTCGCCAGACAGCTCCGTCTGCTCTGAATATTAGAACTGCGCTTATGGTGTCCTGTATGAGGTGTAGGGAAATAAATGGTGCCTTCAAGTTCTTCTGTTTGATGTAGGTCCTAAATTTGGTGGCATGGACAGCTATGATTAAAGGGATTTGCAGAATGGTAGATTAGAGGAAGCTACCAACCTCTTTTGCCAGATGAGTAGGAAGGAGTAACGCAGAACCATCACACTTTCTCTATCATCCTTGGCGCTCACCCTACTCTCTCCCTTCCAAGCACATGCACAGGTCATAAAATATAATTACGAGAATTCACCTATAGTAGGAACCACACTATTAGACTGTTACATTAAGATTGGAAGTATCATCGAAGCTGCACGTGTTTTTTATCTGATTGAACCCAAGGACATTGTTGCATGGTCTGCTATGCTAGCTGGTATGCCCAAATAGGCGGCTCTGATGCAACTGTAAGGATTTGTCGTCAATTGACAAGCGAGGAGGTCCAACCAAATGAGTATACTGTATACCTTTTCTAGTCTTAGCAATGCGTGTGCTACTCCTACGGCATCAGTGGAACATGGGAAACAGGTTCATGCGGGCTCAATCAAATCTGTACCACTGCTCTTGTACCATGTAAGCAAAGAGAGGGGATATTGAAAATGCAAATGACGTTTTCAAAAGGCAACGGGAGAGAAACTTAATTTCGTGGAACTCAATGATCTTGGGATATGCTCAACATGGTCATGGGAAGAAGGCTCTTAATATATTTAAGGAAATGCAAATTGGAAATGGATGGCATGATATTTATTGATGTGATTACTGCCTGTACTCATGCAGGACTTGTTGATGAAGCTCAAAGATACTTTGATATGATGGTTAAAGATCTTCACATCATACCAACAATGGAGCAGTATTCCTGCAGGATCAATCTTTACAGCCGAGCCGGATTGCTGGAAAAGGCCAAGGCTATCGTATATGGGATGCCTTTCCCTGCTGGTGTAACTGTATGGCGTACTCTCCTTGCAGCTTGTCGTGTACATCGAAATATAGAGCTAGGGAAGCTGGCGGCAGAAAATTTCGTTGCGCTCCAGCAACAAGATTCAGCAGCCTATCTTTTGTTATCTAATCTACATGCCTCAGCTGGAAATTGGTAATAAAAAGCAAAGGTGAGAAAGCTAATAGATGAGAGAAAAGTGAAGAAAGAATTTGGATACAGCTGGACTGAGATTAATAACAAGACTTAATGGTTCATGGCTGGTGATCTTTCACATCCTTTATCAAATCGCATCTATTTGAAACTAGAAGAGTTAAGTTCTCGACTGAAGGATGCAGGATATCTTCCAGATACAAATTATGTGCTTCATGATGACAAAGATGAACATAAAGAAGTTACTCTTTCTCGGCATTGCAAGCGACTGGCTATGCTTTTGGATTAATTTCCACTCTGCCTGGCGCTCAAAAGCGGTTTATGCTCTTGCAGGCAGTGCTGGAATAGGATCTGCCAAACTGTTTAGGCCATCAGGCAAAAATTGTTAGTGGACAGGACATGATTCTGGAATAGCTGGTAAGAGTTCAATCAATGCGTCAAAGTCCATTGCCAACGTAGACTCATGCCTATGGAAGAGAGTAACATCTTCAGGTAAATTAGCATCTTTGCTGCAGCTTTTGTTAAACAGCCCCTAATGGCGAGGACAACATGTAGTTACAAAAGCCAATGAGGCGTCATACATGTTATCTGCTTCAAAACGATGGAATTTTCTACATGGCTGAGACTTATTGTTAACCACTTATAATGGTTTTGATGAAGTCTGAATTCGTTTCTCTGATTTGCTGGAGTAGGTGCAAAGTAGCATACTTTACATTGATGTTTGGTACCCTTTTGAAGTTCTTTGGTTAGCTTTGTCCCTCATTGGTGCCATTAAGTCACTGCGTCTACGCCCACTCATAAAGTTTGTTAGGCATGCAACATTATTGATCCACAAATGAACTAGGTTTCCCAGTACTTCTGACAGAACAGGCCCAGGTTATTACTAGGAAGAAAAGGCGTGATATCGTTCTGTTACGTAATATCAATAACTAAATCTTCAGTGGAAGTCGTATTTTTACTTGTTGTAATGATTGCTGTCATCGTCGTTAAAATGTTTATTGCTAGTTGTTATCATTGTTTTACGTACCACCTTTAGAGCATATATATAGGCATGCTATTAAGAATGTGCATTCCGGGATGTATGAGTCACTCAACAATAAGTTTTGTGTAGTAAAGAGAGGGACTAACTACAACCTGACCCCCATATTGTGGCATATTTATGATACAGAAAGTTTGAAAAGACAGAAGTAACATTCAAAATCTACCATAAAAAGAAATTCTTATTCCTTGGGACAAAACAAAAATGTAGAATTATTTGAGGCGTCGTAGCTAGACGAAGGTCAAGGCCTCACTCTATTCCTATGAAGGAATAGAGGCCTTGGAGAAGAAGAAGAAATCTTATTAAGCTCTAGTAAGGGAGTTCCGTACAATTAAGAGCAAGGCCTTAGCCTATCCCTATGAAGAAATAGAGGCCTTGGGTAGCTCTTAAGGTAAAGTCCTTATTCTATTCCGATTACGGAATAGAGGCCTTGGAGCTCGGGACATTGAGTCATTCACTCACTCCCGACTGTGCTCAGCCCCTCGCTCTTTTTGGGTTTACAGGGCTAAGCTAGGTTCCGTTCACTCAATCCTTAACAGAATAGTGTCATAATGAGAAACCCAGCTCGGAATTCTTTCAAGCAAGTCCTTCGCTTCTTAGTGGCATTTAAATTAAGATTTTTTTCCATTTCCTAAATCTGCAGACCTATCCCTTTGGACCTCCACCCGAACTGCCATTTAGTTATCTTGTGTGTTCTGGCAATTGGCAAACATTTTGACAGTATGCTTTAACAAATACTTGTGAGTTACAATCCTCTTTTTCATCTTGAAAGACCTCGGGTTCAATTAAAACCCAAAACTTTCAATCATGTTGCCTGGTATTCAATATTTAGGAAGTCTCGGCTAGTTTAAAAGTAACACTTCTATTTTCTCTTACCCTGACTTCCATTAAGAGCTTGAGAGGCATTTGTAGGAGGACTGAACTTTTGCTTTTGATGCCCATGAACACGACACCTGCCGGAAGCGTTGGAGGCTTGGAGCCTTATCACTTCTCGTTGTACTCTAAAATATTGGCTTACCATGTACTTCTTGGGAAAAAGCAATTGGATTTAATAACTTCTGTGCAACTTGAACATGCCGCTTTGATGTAATCATAGCAATCGTACATGTATCAATCCTGATTTAAGGTACTTAAATTAGGTGGAGGGGTACATACCTCTGTTTGCGGGTTAACGGTTGTGCATTACCTTGTTGAAATTATTGTTTTGGATCACATACTATTTCGATATGTACAATGGGGGACGAAAAGAACCCAAGTGCCCCAGTGAGTGGGGGAAAACCCATGTACTCTAGAAGTATACACTTGAGAGGAAAAGAGAGCAAAGCTAGCTCAGGACCCTAAAGCTGCACAGTACATACTTCAGAATGACTGTCACAAGGTCTGTGCACACAATGATTTGAACTTCAGAGGTGAGAAGTTGCAAAACTGTGACTTCGTGCAATCGATATCTAATGATGATATTGAAGTCATCACTAGATCAAATTCACTTTTTTTCTGTTAGATGCTGATGCTTCATAAGGAGTGCAGGCCCTTTATCTCCAGGTTTTATGCCACTCTTTGAGCTAAGACTCCCATTAAGTTTCCTCTAGTGTTAAGTCCCTCTCTCTCTCACACACACAGACACACATACACCCACCCACCCACCCACACCCACACACACATCAACGTATTACCTTGTAATCTGTAGTAGATCCACGTATCTGATAACTTAAAGTAGCCTTCATCTGGTCGTTGTTCACCCATTGAAATAGCATGTATTTATCAAGATTTTGGTGTCTTCTTAACAAAAAATTGGATTTTTATACAGATGGGATCATGCAATGCCTTCTGCACATTACTTGATGTTTCTGCTAGAGGTTTCCCAAAGAGGTACATGACAATATCTTTCTATGAGAATCTAGCCTCTTTCTTTAATTTTTCCTTCTTGAGTTTTGGAGTTTATTAAAATTAAGTGTTTTTTACTTTTAATACGGTATTAAGCCTCTCTTTTAAGTATTCATTTGAATTAGGAGAGTTTGTTATGTTTTCGACTTTTACCAATAAATCCCTACAGAGAACTATTTAGATATCTATCCACGTTAAGACTAGCCTATAGATACTCCATCTTCTCTGTCAAAGTTCAAAAAAATAAAACTAGCAGAAGCTGACTATTCTCAGGAACGTAACTATGGTATTCTTTAACCCTGAGCTGAATAGAATAATTTTGTCACAAGTTTCAATCCTTTTTCTTATTCCTTTTTGCATACAGAAATTTTCTTACAGAATTTGCAGAGAACCCAGTTATCGAATTTTTACGGACAAACAACTTGCATAGAACCAAGTTATTCTGAGCGCGGGATTGGTCATGAAATCTAACTGCGTTTTGTTAGCAAATTTCTCCAACAATATTTTTTGTAAAAAAGTTCAATACCTAGTAAGGGGATTTGACAAAGTAATATAAATCTGCAATTTCGATGACTTAATCAACTACAAAATTTAAGGACACACTGACAGTCATCTACCTTCCTAACATGCGAACACCTTCACAAGCTTAGAGTAATGCTTATATAACCAGTCACCATGTTAGTAGGACTCCTTTTCTCGCTTGTTTATATATTCCAAACTTATCAGCAAGTCCGACTAATTTGGTATAGCAATACTCATAAACTTTTCAAAACGTGGTAATACTTAATAGCTACAAATTAGCTCAGAATCTGAAATGTTTGTTCAAATTTCCCTAAACTATAAGTTAAGAATAGCAATTCTATAAACCTATTAAAACATATATTGCAATAGCTACAATATTAGCTTAAAATCCTAAATGTTTGTTCAGATCACTTCTGGTCTCCATCATAATGTCTTCATGTCACAATTACGTATCCATGATCCACTTAATTACTGCCCACTCCTCAACCCAAAAAGAAAAGAAAAATCGTTTTCGACCGCTGTGATACTGCACAGTGCACAACATGACATACTTAGGTATTAACTACATTTGTTGATGGACACACCAATGTAACTTACTACTGTAAGCTCCTAATTTTGCAAGGCTATTAATAGTCGGCAGTCGCATCCTGACTTCGTGAATATTTCTGGTTCTGTCATGAGCTTCAAGAAGCCTTTATCCTGGATATTAGAGAGAGAGAGAGAGAGAGTTGTACTTCAGTAATATTTGACATGTTAGTAGTCACGCTTATGGACGCTGGGCGTTGCAATATGTCAGTTGGAAGAATAGCTATCTAGGGCTATTGCGTTGGCTTATAGGAAATTAAAACAGGGCTTTGGCAAAAGAACATAAGATTGAGGAAAAACATCGAGGAAAAAAAAAAGGCTAAAGTGCGCGTACCTAACAAATGTTGCTCTTAGGATGACATTAGCAAAATTGATTAGGAGATTGTGCAAAAAGATTGAGAAAAGGGCTAAAACGTGCCTTACTTAACAAATGTTGTTAGGAACTCGAGACAAGGTGTGTGGTGTATGTCGATGCCAAACTTGTGTTCAATGATCCTATTTATAAAGACAAATGTTTGTTCTTACTACCTATGTAACTCCAGCCCTAATAGAATTTAACACGTAAATGATCAATTTCCTGTCATTGATAAGCGGTAGTTCCTTGGTGTGGTCAAGGGGTTTCCATGCTATACATAATGACGTATATCTCTATCTATTTGCTTTCTTGTATGTTGTATGCTATATTGAATATCTACTAACTAACTTTATACATTAAATCCCTTTCAAATAGATTGATTAAAGAGGTCAACAAACTTAAACACTGATTATTCATACAAAACAAAAATGTAAAGGGTAAAACATTTGAGTACTTTTCCTAGAACAATCCAACTGTACATCTGTATGTTGACTTTAGAAAAAGATTAGGATGAAGGTAAGCAGTCCTAACCGTTACCAATGGTGAGAATTTTAGGTTGAAGGAAATTGTACGTTTTCTCAAGTGCACATTAATATATGTTTTTTTTTTCCCATAATTTTGAGAGCTCATAGAGCAAGTAGAGATTGAAAATTATATGTGGCTATGATTATTTGTGCTAAAAGTAAGACCTCCTAAGAAAAAGTAAACCAAACCCTACAAGTGCACAAGCACACGGTTTGAATTTTTTATATCCGTGGAATGAGGATGAATGGAGTAAGTAGAGCCAAACCTTAGTGGCTCTAACCAGACAACTCTGCTTAGAATAATTGATGAAGGGAAGTGTTTTTCTCAAAGCAATATTTGAAAAAAAGCAGGAAAGAATGAATTGAATCTGGCTTCAGCTTCGATTACAATTATGCATCTTAAGTATTCACAATTCTTACTTCCCTGTGTAATAGACAAGTAGTTTCCCTCATGCTAATTAATTGAGAGGTGGTTCACATAGAGCATAATGAAGATGACTCATAAGCAACATACTGAAAATGAAATACAAGTTTAATGAGGTAGCAATTATTCATCTCGAGAATCACTGTTCCATTTGAAAAGCACATCAACTTTACTAGTATAAACAAAGTCTTCGTATTTGGGGATGAGCTTATATGTTTGCGCATCATGAAATCATTAATGCCTTCAACATATGGGCCATTTTTGTTGCAAGCGAAGGAAGGGAGGTAGCAAGTGTTGAACACTGGTAAGCAACAATATAATTCATTGAGAAGATAGTAAAGAACCCTACCGCATAATTGCATTATCTTCTACATTTCTGTGGCCTAAATTTGGATCTCTAATCAGTGTTGTGCTTTCGTTCGTACTTGGAACTTTGAGAAGTACATCTACATGGGAACTTTGAGAAGTATATCTACATGGGAACTTTGATAAGTGCATCTATGTGACCACTGCTAATAAACAGGGTAATAACAACAGTAGTAATGTCTATAACATCCATGAAAAATTATAACAGTAAGCCTTTTGTAGCAAAACTCAAGAGTCGTGTGTAATCCCTAGTCTAAGATGCAACTTTAATGATTCACTCCTATGCTGTGAAATTAATCCCATTATCCATTCTGGAGATGCATAATGGATAACGTTCTGCACAGACTCCGCTCATTAATGCCTGCACATGACGTGACTGCCATGATCATGTGTTGCAGTTCAACTGTGCAATACTAGAATGATTCATGAAAGCTATTAAAAAGTCCGATAGGAATATAAACCTATCAGTGAATACATCTTTATCATGGATATAGCGAATTTCAGCAAATGGCCTAATATTTGCACCCTAAAAGGGGAAATTAATTATCTGAGTCCACAAACATTCGGACATAAAGCAAATGGCCTCATTTTGTTCATTGCTATGAAAGTTATAATTCAGTTTTTCTGTTGTCACATATAATGGTCTAAACCCTAAATTAAAGGTGATGAATTAAGATGACGTGGCAATCAGTAAGTGCTTCATTATAAGATCTTTAAGGGAGGAAGTTCTAACTTGGTATACAAAAATATCATACTATAGCAATAGAATCACCTGTTACTACACAGAGACTATATTAAGGCCAATTGGACTTCTAATCCTATGGATGCCATTACTCCATGTCAAAGCCCCAAATACAAAACTTCCATTACTGCTCTTGTAAGGTGCAAAATCTACCCTGAAGGACACCTTCTCCCCAGCCTTTCTAAACTTAAGCTCGTGAGGTGTAACTGAAACGTTAACACCATCTGGATAGTCTAGTTTTGCATAATACGTCGTATAGCCTTCACCATAATAGGTAACCGTTCTATGCACTGATAGATTTCCATTCATGTTGGAGACCCCAATTGATGGGTAGTTGAAGTCATAAGGGGGTCTAGGATGCTTCTTGCAATAAACTAGATTGTTAGTGAGGTTCTTTAGTTGTGCAGGGCTTGCACCAGTGCTGCATAGGAGATCAATAATGTCATTGGAATCATAATCATAGACGAGTCCAGGATTTACTGCTGCAACTGGATTTATGTGTCCTGATCCATAATCGAAAGGCGTGGCTAGTGCACCACTGGGATCTCTTCCAATGAAGTTTTGAGCGTTATCTTGGACTGTTGCTGTAAGATAAGGAAAAAAATATATATGTTAGGGAGCAACTGGAGAAAGCTTTATTGCTCTTAACTTACTCAAAACGTGCTCCTTGGATTTACTATACTTACCGGTTGTCATAATTGCAGATTTTATGGCTGCTGGGCTCCATGTAGGATGGCATGACTTTAAAATGGCTGCCACTGCTGAAACATGTGGACATGCCATGGAGGTACCGGAGATAATGTTGTAGTTAACCGATCGTGCTGCAGTCTCTTTAGTTGCCACTGGAGACCATGCTGCCAAAATATTCACTCCAGGAGCTGTTATGTCAGGCTGCGCCGAACAATTCTCAGGTATAAAATTTGGAGTTGACATCTTTGTTCAATTAATGTCTAGCATAGAGTTCTTCATAAGGAAATCGCATTCTGAAATGAATTCCTAGGTTTTAGTGACATATACCTTGATGATATCTGGAGTTATAATATTTGGACCCATGGATGAGAAAACTGCTACCTCTGGTGCTGGTTTGGTGAAAACTACTGTCATTGTCTTTGAGATTCTACCCACTGGATTCCTGTGAAACCGCAGAATGGTAATGAAGAGCCATTTAATTGTAGATTTTGAAACCTTAATTTAGGAATGTATATTTGTCAGATTAGCTCATTTTCAGATTCAGAGCAGACGAAGTTTAAGAACTTACTTTTCAGTGCCCATATATGCTTGAAGCTCTTCTGCTGCTTCCTGACCGATTACAGTGCTGGGGACTACAAATTGCATGCCAACGTGCTTTCCAATTGGATCAGCAAGTATCATACCGACACCACCACCTTGTTTTACAGAAAGGCCTTTTTCTTTTCGATCTTCAGTAATTGTCTCAATTGTGCAAATCACGATCTTCCCTTTAATAAAGGTAGGATCTAAAGTATTGTTTTTGCAGAAGCTAGTAAAGAGAAGAAATATCGGGCATAAGAACCAAATATACAAATAGCAGCAACAGTGAGTTTCTCAGGTATGGTAACAGTCCTATAAATAGGTAAATCCAAGCATATTAAAAATTCTGTATTGTCAAAAGGACAATCCTCAAAGAAAAGATGATTCCGAGTTTGTATTTACTTTATATCTATCAGGTCGTCAGGATGTTAATCTAAAGCCAGAAGATACCTTGCATTTCTGGGTGCAATTCCTGGGGCTGCCGCGGCACTCCCAGCTATTAAACTAAAATATGCCCCCTTCTCCGGACGGTTTATACCAAAACCCTGACAAAATTAAGTTCCACACCAACTTCATTTCTCTTTCTGTATCAGAATGGACTAGTTATTGAAGGATTACTACCTTGATGAGTTTCGATTTCCCAAGATATACATTGGATCGCAGTTCGCGGTCCATAGTACTTGCGGCAACAGTAAGGATCCATGGAGCAACATTAGTTGCAGTACTTGGGAAGGCGCTATTCCCAGCTGATGCACAAACAAGAATTCCTTTTTGAAATGCATGGAAAGTTCCGATTGAGTTGGCATCTTGGAAGTAGTTAGGCTGAGGAGGGACGGGGCCGAGGGAAAGAGAAATAATGTCAACACCGTCATTTATTGCATCATCCAGTGCAGAGAGAATGTCAGCATCGCTGCAAAGGTTAAACCAACAAGCCTTGTAGATGGAAAGTCTAGCACTTGGTGCACCTCCTCTCGCAGTGCCTCTGCCTATCCCAAATAAGCTCGCATTTGGGACCATTGATCCAGCAACTGTGGAAGAAGTATGAGTTCCATGCCCATCACTATCCCTAGCTGATCGGAAGAAAGGACGTGTGAGTAATTCAAGAGGGCCGTTTTCTGCTTCAAATCCTTTCGAGTAGAATCTAGCTCCTATTAGTTTCCTGCAAAGGCCAGTTCAAGTTTTGTTCCATTATCACAAGATGTGCGCATCTATACGTTCTAGGCACAGATAATGAAGGCAGCCCAGAGCATGAGGCTCCAGCCATTGTGGGGTCCTAGGGAGGGTTGGTGTACACGCAGACGCACACCACGGTTGTGGAGAGGCTTCGTCCACGTTTTGACAAACCCGTGCCAGGAGCAGACGCGAAGCACAAGTGTATTGCTTACCTGTTGCAATGGGAAGTTGTGAAGTTCTCCCCAGGTAGGCATTCTCCCTTGAACTTGATGGGGACAGGACCTAAACCATAATCATTAAAGCTTTCTGACTCTGGCCAAACTCCTGAGAATGAGAAGAAATTATATTTTCCCTCTGGCCGTTGGCACAGTGATGATTTTGTACTTCCACCGAAGAATTACAGTAGCCAAGAATCAGATACAACCATTACCAGTGTCAACGAGACCAACAACTACATCAGCTTTTGAGCTCATTGGCAGGTAATTGTATTGCTGAATAGAGTCTACTTCCAGAAAGTTCCAAGAACGTGTTGTGTGGATCTCATTCGTCCTGCTCTCAAAGATGGAAACAACTAAATCGCTTTCTGCAGCACAGGGAAATGTGTCAACTGATTATGTTTGTTATGTGTCTGAGCTTACAATTCAAGTGTAGGAAGTGTTTCATCTTTGTTGCGCTACTATGTTAAGGAGATATTATCTGCCCCTCAAATATGTGAAGTATGGAATCAAAGCCGACCTCGAAATTGTTGAGCTTGATCTGGTGTAAGCATGGCAGAGAAGCCTCTGAAGCTTTTGGTGTAATGGTGAACTGACACTTCTCGGGCTCCATCGGAACTGGAAAACAAATTCGACAAAAACATTGATTTCTGGATACAACTCTCAGTATAACTTAGTTTTACTGTTAGAAATATTAGCACTTCAACTGATGCGAAATATGATTGAATGGCTTGCCTTCCAATTACTGAAGCTAGCATCTCATCGTTGGCAGCAATCACAGACTCTGAATCTGGGTGGGAGTGATGACCCATGTAAATTATGTAATGCTGTGAAAGGAGGAAATCAGTCAAAGTAAGCCACCAGTACTTGTGTGTATACGTAGATGTTAAGTATTCCTTTGTCTTAGAACAAAAGTTAAGTATTCCTTTGTCTTAGAACAAAGAGGGTGGCCGCGCATGGCTCCCACCATTGAGGGATTGAAGAGGGTTGATGTTTGCAACCTTACCCCACTTTTGTAGAGAGGGTTCTCCACATTTCAACATCTACCTCCAAGTCTAAATGGAGTAGACGTACTGCCCTGCCAAGACTCATTCTCTACAATTATGTGCGTAGTTCCACAGAAATGAGAATTTTATGCCAAAGATTATAGCAAAAGCATGCAACCTATAACGTTAGAAGCTACCCCTCATCTCTCTCAGACACACACACACACACAAACAGCAACAGAATCCTCACACGCACGTGCGTGTACAAACACACACAGCTCGCTCACGCGCGCACAGACGCACACCCTATCAGGCCTTACCTTTGTGTTAGTAGTGGCTCCATGTAGCAATGCAAATCTAAAGAGCAAGAGCACAATGAAGGTTCTAACTACTTCCATGATATTGAGATAGCTCTAGGACCAAGTGGAGATGGTAGTGAGATCTTATATAGGCTTCCTCGAGTACTCGAGGCCCTTTTAACAGGTGAAACAAGTAAAACTTATTCATTTAAGGCTTCTTGAATTAGCATCATTTTTCAAGACACCCAGCCAAAATAGAAGAGAACACAAGCCACAAGAATCAAGGGTATCATTACCAAGCCGGCTAGACCTGACTACAAATATATAGGGTATAGTTATTTAAACAGAGATTATTAGTAGAAGCATCTCCAGTTGCGTTTGGACCAAGTTTCGTAGCCGGCTTCTGTTCATGTTCTTGCGCGATTACGACTAATATGTCCCCATATTACTGATGCTATATGCAATGTATGTTGCATGTTGCATGTTTCTTCATTCGGCACAATCCTCTTTTGGATAATCAGTATGAAGAAACTTTCTTTTGCAATATTGGCACTCTGGTATTTTCAAATTTTGTGCAAGTTAAAGTTATTGGCTCATTTAGTAACTTGCCTTAACTTCACTAAAAAATTTCGATTTTATGTCTCACGACGTGGAAACAAAAATATAAATATACATTCACACAACCATTAAGAGTTGGCTCCAATTTTGTCACTCGTATTCATGAACCCGGTCAAGAAAAAAAAATGATTTACATCAGCATAAAACTTTTTTAATGTTTCGAGATTTGAGTCCAGTAGTCAACTTACTAAGATAAAGCAACCAAGTTGCATCATGTTCAACATGCATATATATATATATATATATACATATATATATATATATATATATATATATATATATATATATATATATTAAGTCTTTTTTTTAAGTAAAGAGTTAATCATTACAAACAAAAAAATCAATCAGCTGAACCCGCAACCTAAGAAAGCTACTGTAGAAAAGCGTACTCCAGCATGACTATGGCAAGATGAATGCAGGCAAATCACAAAGTTTCCGGGGCAAGCGTACTTCCAATAATGTCGCGACTCTGCCATTGACTTCTAAAATTCTAGCATTCCTCCCTTTCCAAACAAAGTAGTGGGAACCTCTCTCTATACTATGTCGAGATGGGAGCATGTAACCATATAAGGGTAATCATGCGCCGCGCCACTAACACAGATATGCCCCCGGCACCTTACTCCGTCGCGCCCATGCACAGCGCCACTAACACTGACGTGCCCCCGACACCTTACTCCGCCGCGCCCATACGCCGCGCCACTGATACAGTCGCGCCCCCTGGCGCGCTATCACACTACAGTGCCGTTGGCACCATACTTACTTAGCCGAGCCCGTGCGCCGTGCCGCTGGTACAGCCGTGCCCCCGGGCTCTCTGTCACTCTACAGTGCCCTCCGCACCCATACTTACTCTGCCGCGCCAGTGCGCCATGCCGCTGATACAGTCGTGCCCCCGGGCTTTCTGTCACTCTACAGTGCCCTCCGCACCATGCGTACTTCACCGCGCCCGTGCGCCACTTCCATGACGTGCCCTCGGCACCAGGTATGGTCTCGTGACAGTCGTCGCCCGCCCTTGCGCCACTTCCATGACGTGCCCCTGGCCCCAAATATGGTCTCGCGACAGTCGTCGCCTTGCCCTTGCGCCACTTTTATGACATGTGCCCCCGGCACCAGGTATGGTCTCGCGACAGTCGTCACCGTGACCACGCGCCACAATCATGTTACATGCTTCCGGGATGGGCTCACAACTTAAAAGCCATCGCCGACACAATCACGGGGGGCTTCGGCCCTCGCAGTGGGATGGACTCTCAATCTTATAGTCATCGTCGCCACGGGATGGGCTCACAACCTGAAAAGCCATTGCCGGCACAATCACGGGGGGCTCCGGCCCTCGCAGCGGGATGGACTCTCAACCTTATAGTCATCGCCGCCACGAGATGGGCTCACAACCTAAAAGCCATCGCCGGCACAATCACGGGGGGCTCCGGCCCTCGCAGCGGGATGGACTCTCAATCTTATAGTCATCGTCGCCACGGGATAGGCTCACAACCTGAAAAGCCATGGCCGGCACAATCACGGGGGGCTCCGGCCCTCGCAGCGGGATGGACTCTCAACCTTATAGTCATCGCCGCCATGGGATGGGCTCACAACCTTAAAGCTATCGCCGTCTTTATTTTGGGGGGCTCCGGCCTGTGGGATTCAGTAAGGGCTTGGACAGGAGGCTAGGGCAACGGGCTTACTCTGATCACGCTGTCACGGTGTCTTCGGTCTTCTCAGACAGGTAGAGAGATGCTATGTGGGGCAAGGCGGTGCGAATTTGGGAACCGGCAGTCCAATGGAGAACCGGTACTTGTGGACCCTCTGGTGACGTGTCACTCTCAGGGGTGACACGTGTCAGCTGATGACACATTGATGACATCGGCACACTTTTCCCTATAAATAGGGGACCTTGAATTTCATTTAGGAGAGAACTCTCTCATTTGCCATTTTCACTTTCTCTCTCTAAAACTCATTATCTCTGGAATTCTAGAGAGAAACACATTCGGACCCCTGACATCGGACTCTTGACGCTGCACCCATAACCCTGACACTAGTTGGGATTGTCAGTCGCCGGCCCTACTCGTCTTTGCCTTGCCTGCGCAGCACTGCCAGCCCTCGCGGCCTGTCTGGAGAGCCTTGCTCTCAGCCCTTACTCCGTCCTTGCTGTCTCTCATTTGGCATACTTGGAAGCTGACGCGGACTGCAGTTATGGCACCTCTACGTAGGTACGAATCCACTTTCCTTGGCATCAGTGTTTAACTAAGGCATAGTAACCATTCAGAAGACCAATTAAAGAGGGACTAGGCAAGTTTCCGGTATGTTGTGAATAGACTTATGCCAGGAACCATGTGCTCTGTGGCATCGGAGTCTGTGATCCATGTAAGGGTGGAAAAAGAAGTATTTGCAAGACAAAATGACTTACCAGTAAGACTAGCCAATGAATGAAAGATACTAGATGGAAGTAAAGAGAGCAATCGTTAAAGTTCTGTTGCAGTAAGTGTGGGTGCATGAAGGATAGTTGGTGGCGTATGCTAAGGTCCTAAACAAGCACCATTGGCTTCAGAGAATATACGACTAGAATAGGAATTGTTGATGCGAGTAAAAGAACCACCATGGTTTGAAGTAAAATTGCCTCATTAAGAAGATTGGTTGCCACGATGATTCTACCAAGAAGGGTATCCATGATTCTTGTAAGAAAGAGACTCAGAATAACCATTTGTGTCACAGTGTGAATAATGATAGTGAGGTCATGTCTTGATGGAATCAGCTAAATGTTATGATCGAGAAGATAGGGTAAAAACAGAAAGTGGGTGTTGTGAAGCTATAACGACTTGCTTAGGAAGATAAGGCCGAAAATCTATTAGAGAGCGACGCATGTCTTCTTGGAGAAAGAGAGACTTTGCTTTGTTTATGAGACACATTAAAAGAATCTGGTTATGCACAGCTGCATACGAGGGATTACAACTTTGAAACAAATCTATTAGCTCATCGGATTCAAGGAATTCGGTAAGCAGTGGCGGACCGACCACGGGGGGCAGCCACCCCCAATTTTTGGGACCTTCCGTGTTGACAAGAGAAAGAGCTCACAAGTGACAACTAGATGTGTAAACAATCAAATTATATATGTTGGTAAATACATTTGTCAAATCTGTATATTCTCCCAAAAATAGGTTAATTTTTTACATGTGTGTCTATATCTGTATGTATATTGCTTTGTCCTTGTCATTTTTTTTTTTTTTTACTTTTAAAAAGATAAACCAAGTCACCAAAGAGTATACCCTTGTGTGTAATGTCCTTGTCCTCACTACATGGTTCTCGTCTTGACTATTCTATCCAGCCATTAACTTATCCATAAAGTAGCAAATTTAGTTAGAGGCATTTAATTTTTTTTTCATTTTTTGGCCTCCGTCGATCAGACTTTCTGGATCAACCCCTGTCAGTAAGCGTCTTTATGATGCCGCATATGCAAGATGGAAATGGAGCAGTAGGAGACTATTTCGTTGTTGAAGCCTTTAAGTGTAGTATAGTATGCAGAGACAAAATGAGTTCCTTGTGAATGATTTGAAATAACATTATGAATATAAAAACTTAGAGGCACATTCTGTAAAGAAAAGCTATGAAGTAAATTGTCCTAAATGGGTTTACCACCATTAATCCAAAGGATGCTATAGGCAATAAATGGAATGGTAGAGTGTGCCAACCAAGAATGTACCATACTATTGTAGTGACGCCAAAGAGAATGATTTGGAGAGTCGATAGTAGGTTGAGAAAGGGAATCATTGATAAAGCCAAGCTGGTTTTTCGCTTGAAGAGCCATTGTAACAGCACGACTCCATCTTGGATAATTGTTACCGATAAGAAGCTGGGTAATAAGAGGGGTACCGGGTTAATCAGATGGATGAAGAAAATATGGAGAAGAAGACTCCAAAGAGCATGCAGTAACATCATTGGTAAGAAGAAGAAGAGATTTCAGAAAAAGCTATGCAAAGAGAATCGGAAAGAAACTTTTGAATATTAGTTAGGCTGGCTGATACCATGTATATTTAGTCTACTGAATGAAAATTGGTTAAATTAATTCTCGTTATTACAAGCCTATTTATGGACAAGTTCTATAAAATAACAATAAATCAAATGATAGAAAATTAAATATTTGGTGATCAGGTGACTTGGCAGTCAAGGTCTTGACTTGGTGGCCAAGGATTGTAATATGGCTATATTCGTTCCACTACACAAGCCTATTTATTGACAAGTTTGAGACTTAGTGTCTTGATGGCTATGGTCTTGACTTGGTGGCGAAGTGTCTTAATCGTCAAGGTCCTGCAATATTCCCCCTCAAGTTGGAGCATGAAGACTGGACCAACTTAGACCTGAGAAACTAAAACTGGTCACGGTCTTCACTTAGTGGCCAAGGTCCTGTAATGCTTCCACCCCCCCCCCCCCCCCCCCACCCCCGCTTTGGAGTATGAACATTGAAATGCCCAACTTGGACTTGAGAAATTGAAACTGGACACGGTCATGGGATTTAGTAAATAAATCTACAAGTTTATGGTCGGAGGGAACTTTGCTCAGGTGAATCAAGTCGTGTTAGAACTTGTCACGAAAAACATAACAGTGGATTTCTATAAGGTTGGCAGTAATACAAAGAGCAGCTTGATTGTTGCAATAAAATGGATAAGGAGTTGAAGGAGAAAGGCCAAGATCCCGAAATAGATTAGATAACCATGTAACATCACAAATGGCATCAGCCATAGCATGATACCCAACCTCAGTAGAAGAGCGAAGAAATAGTATAAGCTAGGATCGAGAAACATACAACGGCTAACTGCAGAAAGACGAGTAATGGGACAGCTAGCCATATCTAAATCACAATAAGCTCGAAGAGAAAGTTCAGAAGTAGATGAGAAAAAGAGACATCAACCAGGAGTAGCTTTTAAGTACCGCAAGAGGCAATATGCTGCATCAAAGTGTGAATGCCGTGGCTGATAAATAAGCTAGCTAAGTATGTTAACTGAGTGCACAATATCAGGCCCAGCGACAGTAAGATAAATCAAACGACAAACCATACATCAATAAGAAAATAGGTCTAATAGTAGATTTCTGATAGTGTCAGATAGTTGCATGTCTTGTTCCATTGGAAATTCAGCAGGACAAGAGCTAGTCATATCACAATCTACTAAATTATCAAGAGTGTAATGTCTTTGGGAAATAGCAAGACCATTATGAGAGCGTGCCAAAATATTGCAAATGACCAAGGCCTCTTATATGGAATAGGCAATAAAGAAGGTCTTTGACTTCCCAAATCACAGAACACTGTGATCTCGATATCACAACATAGATAAGAACAAAACCAGAGGCATTTTCACGATGTAAGTTTAACAATGAGTGATCCGCTTATGACTGAGAAAATCTATATTCAAGCAGAGCATTAGAAAACGTAGAAAACCAATTGTGAGATGCTTATTTGAACCCATATAAGGATTTATGCAACCAACAATCAAGAGACTACCCCTTGCAACGATATCCATGAGAGATGAACTTATAGACTTCTTAATGGAGATGACCGTGTGGAGATGCATTGTTCATGTCTAAATGATGCAAAGGCCAGCCACGAGCAGTAATAGAGGCTAAAGAATGCGTACAGTTACAAGTATTGCCACTAAGGCAAATGTATCATGGTAGCTAATGCCTTCACTTTTAGTATATCCCTTGGCAACAAGACATGCTTTATAATGCTCAATAGAACCATCTGATGGCTTTAGTTAATTAGTCTTTTGTCTTTTACTTCTGTATGTCCCACATTTTGTTGTACTTCTCTGAAAAACTTGGTTTATATTTCTATCTTTCACCAATAAAAAAGAAAAAATATCTGATCACCAATTGGATTTATACAGCCATTTGGAGCCAATGGGTTTTCTTACCGGGCAATAAAGAGACAATGGACCACGTGTAGTTATTGCTAAGAGGAACAATTTCAGCCTGTATAGCATGGATTTAATTGCCTCAAAAAAGCTAATACGTTCACAAGTAAGGCATAAAGAGGAAAGTAAAGAAAGGCGAGAAGGCGAAAAACGATTATATGCCAACAATTATGCTAAAGGATGTGATTTAATTGAACTCACATTTGAAAAAGGATCGTTGTGGTAGTTGAGCAATAGTAGTCTTTAAGGTACGTCGGTGGTGCACAGCACAAATTGGTCGTGCATTGATTGAAATAGGATATAGGATGTCTTGGAGAATGAGGAGTGGTCGGGGTAAGTAAAACATCAGGTTTAACACATTTAGGGATGAGTATGTTATTAAGAGGAGCTGCTTCAGAAACATGTAGTGGAAGAGGCAAGACTCAGGAGCTGTAAAAAAATTGCAGAAGTGATTAGGGAACATGGGAAGATATTTCGATGATGGGTAACATGTATTTTTCTACTAAGAATGTCAAAAATCTTATCGCCTTTTGGTCTGTAGGCGTGACCAACAAATTGCTGGGGGAGGCTCGTTTATCGGATTTATGTTGAACGGACGTGTTATGTCCAAAAAACAAATGACTAAAGACTTTAAGATGAGATAAAATATAGGTTTTATGGAAGAGAAGTTCATATGGAGACTTTCCACGATAAATGGGGGTAGCTGATTTAATGGTTAAGTAGCTGCCAGTAAGAATGCATTTACCTGAAAATTCTAAATGCAAATTTGCTTGAAAATAAAGTGCACGTGCAATAAGAAGATGACAGTGTTTATGCTCAACCAGCCCATCTTGTTGTGGAGCAGAAACACAACTAGACTGTTGAAGCACGCCAAGGGTTCTAAAATAGTAAAAGGTTTGCTTATTGAAGAATTCACGAGCATTATTAGATCAAAGTTTCCTTATGTGGACATTAAATTGGATTTTTGACCATTAAAAAAATTGGGGATAAGATGATTGATTTGATATTTAACATGAATAAGCAAATTCAAGTGCTACAAGAATAATCATCTATTGGGCGCAAGAAAATGCAGAGTTTTAGAAAGGATCCCAAACACCAAACTACACTAGATTAAAACATAAAGTCGTAGAAATCGTATTAGTAGCAAGGGATGGTGGTTGATGGTGCAGTCCAGGGTGAATGGCTATGAGTGTTGTTGAATTGGTTTGCCGAGGGTGAATGGTGATAAGTTTGTTGGTGGTGGTGGTTGGTTTTTGTGACTGTGATTCGAGGACGTGGTGTGGTGGTGACCGGAGATTGTTGAGGTGGTGGTGATGTTTGTATATTGTCATCTCAATACATAACAGGATGGACGGTGGTGAGTTAGCGCGATCCTTTGTTAGAATTTACATGACGTATATAAAGATGTACAAAATACTAACGATTTTATAACAAAAGAGAATTTGTTTCTGTTATGACATGTTGCATTTTGAAAATCGATTTTATTGACTGAGATTAACCTAAAAAAGTTTAAGAATATCTCCCATATCTTAGTTTTTAGGAAAAGAGTTATTTTTCATAAAGAACCTAAAAAAAAACATCACTTGTTTGGAAACCATTTTCGAAATTATAAATAGGTAAAGGATATAAAAAAAATTATATATGCTGTTTCAATACCAAATAAAAAAAGGACGCATAAACATAAAATGAAAACAGGAAATGATAATCAAACATAATGCAACCACCTCTAATACCTTGGAAAGAATTTGGCGACTGAACCGGGCGGTCCCCATGAACCGCCTCGGCGGCGGTTGAAAGCATCATTTTGTGTCTCATAGGTCTAATAGGGCTTAAAGGCGGTAAAAACTAGACACAGCGTTTTCATCTGTCGAAAGTCAAAATTCGATACTGCTTTAGATCTGAGCTTCTCTTCCGGCGTGTACTTCTCACGATCTACCGAGGTAAATATCCCACAGCCCTTCTTGTTCCTCGATGCAAATCTGAACGAAAAAGTTAAGGAATATATGATCTTTTATTTCATTTTTGCCTAGGTCTTGATTTCGACTAGTTTTGTGCATTTAACTTTCCTGAGCTCAAGTTTGAGTAATTTCTCGACCATTTTCTTGGAAACCCATTTATCTGAGTGTAACTATGTTCTTTCTTTAATCTGGGTGGTGGGACCGTGGGGGGTCTTTTGTAGCAGAAGTTAATTTCTTAAGTAGTTGTTTTGGGTTTGATGAGTTATATTAATAACATGGAATTAGTATAACAGAAGAGAGAAATTTCGAATTTTTCATACCATTTATGGATCTGGATAAATTGTTAATCAGAGGGAAGTTTTATTGGATGAAATGATCAAAATCCAATTTACGCTTTTGATGAAGTGATTTTGGGATTATTAACATCTTTTTCATGCAAAGGGACGGAGAGGGATGGCATGGTGGTACAGAATCTCGATTAACATGGAAAAATTTTAGTTTGTTTTGTGTGGTTCACTGTTAACAAAGCATTGAAGCACGCCTAAATTGGTTTTGGCTTTCACAATTGAGCTTTACAAATAATATGAAGCTTATTGTTGTCGGGCATTCTAAACCCTTAGAAAGATTTGACTTGTTTGTTTGCAATAGTGGGTAGAATTTAGTTCGGCTCTACTAGCAATGGAAATGATACAACTGCCTTTTCTTCAAATTTGTTTTTCCTTTTTAAATCAACTCTCTTACATGTTGTGATTGTTGATGCATGAATAATGGTCTGTTGTTTAAAGCTGAACTATGCGGAGGTATAGTCCACCATACTACAGTCCTCCAAGGAGAGGATATGGAGGACGACCACAAAGCCCCCCAAGAAGGGGAAGCCCCTTAAGAAGAGGAAGCCCCCCGCCTAGAAGGGGATACGGCGGCGGCGGCGGCGACTACGGGAGACGTAAGGATCAAAATCAAGGCAGTCTTTTGGTTCGAAACATTCCGTTGAGTTGCAGGCAAGCATATTTTGCTTTTGTCTGACAGTTATTTAGCTACTTCAGTTTTTGCTTGTTGACCTTTAGACTTGGCTAATTTAGTTTATTGTGGTACTTGCAGGCCGGAAGAACTTCGAGCTCCATTTGAAAGATTTGGAGTAGTCAGGGATGTGTATCTTCCAAAGAACTATTATACAGGGTGAGTTGGCGCAACAATAAGTTGGCTGATGTACCATATCTTGTTGTTGCATCAGCTGAATTCATCTAGCCATTAGACATCATTTTGAAAAATTTTCCTAAGCTTATCAAGTTAAGAAGTTGTTCTGGACTTTTCTGACTTGGTAGGTTTGGCCATGTGGGTGCACTATTTAGCTGGACACTGAGCTTAATTAGCCTTCTCTATTTCTATTCTTCTGGTTTGGCTATAGAAACTTGTTGGTTTTTCTACCTTTTGTTGCAAATTAGGACGAATGCATGAAATCATTTCTTACCCCATATCTCTTTTTTTATTTTTGCTCTATCAGTGTTGTTGTGGGGTATGCCACATGAGCATGTACAGTGTTGCCTACAATTGGATTAGGATGCATTTTATTGCAATTAAGACACATGTAAATGTTGTGGTTCCTAGCTAACTTGGGCTACTATAATTCAGTGACGATCTTCTGAGCTTTGTTTCTGTTTGGGAGCTGTATATGTCCATTCTATAACTCATCAAGGGACTGTCACGCTTATCATTTTACTTGTCTCGTGTTGGGTACAGGAGATCAAAACTATTGCAGTAGTTTTGCCGATTGCACGTAGGAAAGTTAAACTTGGCAGTTCTGTTATATTTTCTTACGTCCTACTTTTACCTTATTATATTTTCTATTGCAGATAGTTAGGATATTAAAAAGAAAAGGCATACAATGTTCTTTGAGCTGCATTTCAAACTACTTATTAAGTTTTTTTTTTTCCCTTTTTTTTGACTTTTCATGGTGAGTTATGTTTTGAACTGGCTTGTCAGGGGGTCTAGTTGGTTTGAAGTTAAAACAAGCCCAAGCCCCACATTTGATGAAGGCCTACTGTTTATGATTGCTTAACATTATTGTCCTCCAAAGGTGTTAAGAGTAATGTTCGAAATGAAGAACGTTCCTTATTGAAGAGAAATAAAATAATCAAACAATCATTAGAAGTGTGGCGAGGAAGAAGATTGGTTGTACGAATTGAAGACTGCATGAGGAGATATTAAGTTTGGGACAAGGTTGGGTTCAAGTGCTTCAAATGTTTACAAGCATGCGAAGAACTTTCAAGTCAATTGCATCTTTTGAAGTTGCCATTCATACATGATTGTAGAAGAAAAGGTCAGCCTTTGGCGTTTTATTTGTACTCGTGATGTCTGCTTCTGTATAGAAGTGCTGTGAAGCTGATACTTAGATACTTGAAGAAGGTATACCAAGCAACGATGTTGTCCAATCATTCAGTGTACTGTGTTTGTCTAGTATCCTTCAGTTAATATCAGTAGCAAACTTAAGTACCTTTCATGAAGCTTTGGTTCAATCCCTGCAGGGAACCTCGCGGGTTTGCCTTTGTGCAGTTTGTGGACCCTTATGAGGCTGCAGAGGCTCAATACCATATGAATGGGAAGATACTTGCTGGGAGGGAGATATCTGTGGTTCTTGCTGCAGAAACAAGGAAAAGGCCTGAGGAGATGCGCCGAAGAACTAGTGTTAGGTAATATCTGATGTTCTTCATCCACGTACAGCATGCTGTTACTGCATTATTCTGACGTTTTCTATGACCTGTTGTACCGTCTGTAGGGGACCCTCTAGCTCTGGAGGGCGACGATCATCCCAGTACGGTTAGTCGTTCTACTCGTTTTTCAGTAATTTGTTGCTCATAGCTTCCTCCTTGTTATTCCTCATTAATGTTGTTCCTCGCCGGAAGAAAACATGGCTCATTTGATGTTGCAGTTGGAGTGATGCTACTCTTCTCAAAACTTCATTTCAAACTTTGTCTCTTATTTGATGTGGCAAGTATCTTAAAACACAAGGACCCTCTGTTTTTAGATGCAAGAATCAGAATGTGCAAATCATTTGTTGAGTCAATATTTGGGATACAAGATTTGGGAAGCGTTAGCATTAGTTATGCACTTGATATTTGTAGAATTTCTTGGTTATGTTACTGTAGATTATTAAGCTTTAGTTGCATCTATCAATTTATTTATTCTATTTAAGTTCCAAACTTTTATGCACAACTCTGTAGGACGTTCTCGATCTCGTTCTCGATCTCCACGCTATACATCAGGTTCCAGAGGTCGTCATAGATCGAGGTAATTTCTCAAGGAGAATGCAGTAATCTCTCTAGATTTCATGGATTGGCTATATGCTAAATTTTGAATGTTATCAGATCGTACTCTCCAGCCCCAAGACGTCAAACTGACTACTCCCTTTCCCCTGAAAGGAGGGACCATCCTAGATCACCAAGAGATTCAAAACAAGAGCGAGATGATGATCACACCCGTAGGTCATATTCACCTGGTTATGAAAATGCTGATGAAAATGGCAATGGGTATGGCAGGTGGGTGGAGTGCTTCTGCGTTCAAATCTTAATTGCTATTAATGCGGTGTTTGATCACTTTCCAACTCATGTTGATCAGTAGAAGCTCACATGGGAAAAATTCATATCTTATTCTGTACATTGTCAATACAAGGTTTACAGAATTATGCTAGAAACTATGTAGGTTAGTGCCTTTTGTACCCGTATTGATGTTGAATATTAAGTACCAAGGTAGTCTCTCTACCTTGTTGGATGATGCTTGCTTCCTACTATGGAAAAAATTAAAAGTACCACCCTATTAGTTGTGGTTCTAAATGCTAGTCACATTAAAGCACGATCTGATCTTGTCAGTGGATTGATGATCTGGTTGGGGCACTTTGGAGTTTTATGGGCTTTTGCATTTTCTTATGTTGGCATGCATGACATTTGAAGTATATCTGATTCATCTTGACAGTATTATGCTTATCCCTCTTTGGATGGGCTATTTTTTCCTCTGCCTTAACATTTCTGAATATGTTCTTGTAGGAAATCATATACAGATGCCGAGGATCCTCGAGCTCGCTGGAAGTCCTCACCTGGACGAGCATCAAGATCACCTTCTGGATCCAGATCACGGTCTGCTGATGTTTCCCCCAGGCACAGCAGATGAGCATGAGCAGAGCTGATGTGAGAACAATCTTTAACAATGCTACATGCTTGTGCTACTTGTACATTGGTTGGTAAATCAGCTCTTCTATGTTTGCTAGCAGCGTAAGACTTTGTTCAATTTGGTATGCCTCTTGCAGATAATGGATCCGGTTGTCGTTTTTCTATCTGGATAACTCTAAGACCTATATGTTTGGATAATGTTTTTGGATCTTGTCAGGTTTTAACGACCGTTTTATATTCCGAAAGTAGTTTCAATTTGTTTTAGAAGCAAAACCACCGACTCTTGCCCCATCTTAAGACCAGATGAGATTGCCGCTCTCTATTCCAATAATCATCTGTCGTCAAGACATCATCGTCTCCATTCAAACACCAGTTTACCTCTTGGATTCTAGCATTTAAAGATCGGCTGCTTGAAGTCTTTGCCAGAAATTTGAGTTACCTGAGAATGATGTTTGCTGGGGTTTGTAACTTCCATTGATTGGTTGATCCATTCTGCACTTGAACAACACGGGTGGCTTTTGATTGTTAACACTTGCTCTCAGTTTTGTGTCTGCAAATTAGAAGATGAGGTTGGCTGACTGCTCTGGTTAATAATGAAGATGACGATGAAGGTGGAAGTTGAGAAGTTAATAATGCAAAAAGAAGATCAAACATATATTTACGCATGTTTGTAGTTAGAACTTTTTGCTTGGATGACACCCTTGTTGTCTGACTAAGACGAGGATCTTGGAGCAGAGATACAGACGCGGGGTTTTCTGAACATCTTGTTATATAATCTTTAGATAGTAATCAAGAATAAAGTTACCATAAGCTGGAGAATATTATCCTGGTAATGGAAGTTATTCTTGACGTACTCCAATCTTGGAACAACAAAGTGGAAACGAAATAGAATCACGTATTAAGAAAGAGGTGTATCGCTCTAAGCAAAATGTAAACCAAGCCAGCTGGAGCATTCAAGATGGGTAACTATCTTAGGTCAAAGGAAGAAAGTTGAGGGCCACAAAAAGTTTCCTTTGCCTATGTGAGCTTCAGATTGGTTTGCTCGTCTTAATTCTGCATCCTAGCAGTCTTCTGCCCAAATTGCTGGAGGTTACATGGTAATTTGCTTGGGGGTAGGTGAATCTGTGATGATACAAAGCCTAGAACACAAGCGAAGGCCTTTTATACTTGCTACCGACGATGTCATCAACTCTCATTTCTTAACCTTTGATATTTTATAGGTGGCCCTCTTGATTATGACTTTTAGTGATAATCGTACAAAATGTGTGTACACGGGCCGCCCCCGATTAGGGATGGCAATGGGACGGGTTGGATGCGGATCTTATAAGATCCGCACCCGCCACGCTACCCTTGAAATCCCACCTCGCCCCGCACCGGGTTATATACCCTCAAGTCCATATCTGACCCTGAAATGTTTTAGAAAACCCTTCCCCTCCTTGCCCCACCATGTCCTTATGCCCTTCGAAATTGGCAGTAGATCACGACAGTGATCAGATGGCAGCAATCAAATGTCAGCAATCATGGCAGTAGATCACGGTAGCCCAATATACTGAGATGGCAACGATCACAACAGCGACGGTTTGCTGATGATCACAAGCGACAGCGACGGCATCATCACAGGCGGCAACGACGGCTTGGTGTCTGATGGCTCGCTGTTGCGTCAGTCGCCGACGATGCCTTAGATCAGTAAATGGTCAGTCGCCGACTGTGCGAAGGAGAGGCTGGGAGAGAAGGAGGCGCGACGGCGGCGTGGCACCTTTGTCGGCAGATGAAAATTAGGGTTGGTGCTGCGCCGCGGCACCTTTGTTGTCGGCAGAGAGTGAGAAATTGATTGGGAATTAGGGTTAGGGAATGGGAATGATAAGGACATATTATATAGGTGTGAGATGAACGGCGATGAATAGGGTTAAATACCGGGGCGGAAGCATGGCGGTTTGGACTAAATACCACACCCGCCTCTAACCCGCTGCGGATTTTTAAAAAAAAAAAAAAAACCATACCGGGTCAAAGTAAAAAAGACCCGCTCCTATAGGAGCCGGGCGGGGCGAGGATCCGCCGATTGCAGGTCTTATTACCATCCCTACCCCCGCCCGATACATGTTAAAAAGGATGGAGATATTGGCGGTCTTTAATGTTTTTTCTTTTCTGGATAAAAAGGAGAAATTTTAAGAATTTAAAAATAATTACCGTGCTTACAAGCATGCATTACACCACCAGCTTCTGCCACAAGAAAGCTAGCCACGAGACCTCTCAGGGAATTGGGGAAACTACAGTACAGTCACAAGATCAATCCAAGCATGCCGTCTTCTCTTTCTTGTCCGGCACACTCTCTCTCTCCCTCTCTTTCTCAAATGACAAACCGTCCTCGCTATGACGTCGTCTTCATCTCACTGTCACTGCCACTGCCACTGCCACTGCCGTCCATATAAGCTTCGCATATAAAAGGGAGATGCGAGGAGACATGTACACTACCAAAACCATCCTCAAAGAGGCATTTTTAGATCCTTCAACAGCAAGTAAACCATTTTAGATTCTTTTACCTAGTAAACTTTATATGTATCACAAAGGCATTCAGAAAGACAACGCAAAACATCAGTGATAAGATCAATCTAAGAACGATGTCATCTCTCTCTCTCTCTCTCTCTCTCTCCCTCCCCCCCCCCCTCCCTTATCAGTCACCATCATCCTCGTCTCACTGGAAGCGCCGTCCAATTAAGATTTGCATATGGATGGACGGCCAGATCGCGCTAGCAACTTGTCATATTTTGCTAGCGCTATCAATGGATCAGCTCCCATATATATATATATATATATATATATATATATATATATATATATATATATATATATATATATATATATATATATATATATATATATATATATATATATAGGGAGCTGATCCATTGATAGCGCTAGCAAAATGGGGTATTTGCTAGCGCGATCTGGACCGTCCATCCCGAAAGATGGACGGCCCAGATCTTTTTTTTTGCATTTTTTTAAGTATGTCCGCTACATTATGTAGCGGACAATTTTTTGACAAAAATACCCTTTGTGCCCATCCGCTACATAATGTAGCGGACCGTCGAGATACACTTTTTCTGCATATCTCTTTCTCTGTCCTTTCTTTCTTCTTTTTGTGCTGACACACTCTCTCCCTCTCCCATCAATTTTCAGACTCTCTCTCTCTCTCTTGCTGTCCCCACTCCACTCCCCCATTCCTCCTTTGCTTCTTCTTCAGACGAATCGGACGAATTGGACGTGTGGAGCTCAGTCGGCTGCGGCGTCGTCTCGCCGGACTACAGGAAACTGGTGGTGAGTTCGAGGAAGAAGCCGCTGGCGGCGGCGAAGAGGGCTGAGGCGGTGGTCGGGGGGACGGCGTCGTCGCTGCCGGTGAACATACCAGATTGCGGTGAAGGGGTTAAGTTCGGCGTCGTCGTCGTTTTTGTTGTTGGCTTTTGTGATTGGGTTAAGTTTGGCTGCTGACTTTGTTGCCATGGATAAGATTTTCTTGGACTGTGGGGGTTCTGGGGATTCTACTGATACTGATGGTCGGAAATGGACCACGGATATTGGGTCAAAGTTTGCTTTGGAGAACCTTGCCGGAAAGGGACCGGAAAGGGACCGTTGGAGAACCTTGCCGACCATCTCTGTAGTGCCCATTGAATGCCAAGGCTGAAATCAACCAATTGAATGCAAAAACATCTGGGTAATGGGAGTTTGAGATAGGCCGCGCTGAAAGGCTGAAACATCTGGGTAATGCCAAGGCTGAAATCGTGGGTTTGTTGGTTGTGGTGGTCGGAGCTCGGGGATGAGGCCAACGCCTCTGCTGCGGCGACGCCGGAGTCGAGCTCGGCCGTGTTGTGGGCTGTTGTCATTGCTGCAAGGAGGATGGAGAGGAGAGAGACAGAGATGAAGAAGAAGAAAGGAGGGGGACATGTCAGGAGAGAAAAAGGGTCTGCCTCTGTCCGCTACATAATGTAGCGGATAGATTTATGTCAAAAAAAAGTACTACCTCTGTCCGCTACATAATGTAGCGGATGGAGTTGGAGGGTATTTTTGTGAGAAAATTGTCCGCTACATTATGTAGCGGATGAGAGAAAGGAGAGAGAGAAAGAAAAAAAAGTCAGAACATTAATGACAGAAAGAGAAAAAAAAAGTCTGAAAACTTGTCCGCTACATTATATAGCGGACGGACTCGGAGGGTATTTTTGTCAAAAAAATGTCCGCTATATTATGTAGCGGACGGACTCGAAGAGAAAGAGAAAGAGAAAAAAAGTCTGAAAACTTGTCCGCTACATTATGTAGCGGACGGGAGAGAGAGAGAAAAAAAAGTCAGAACATTAATGACAGAAAGAGAAAAAAAGTCTGAAAACTTGTCCGCTATATTATGTAGCGGACGGGAGAGAGAAAAAAAAAGTCAGAACATTAATAACAGAAAGAGAAAAAAAGTCTGAAAACTTGTCCGCTATATTATGTAGCGGACGGGAGAGAGAGAAAAAAAAAAGTCAGAACATTAATGACAGAAAGAGAAAAAAAAGTCTGAAAACTTGTCCGCTATATTATGTAGCGGACGGGAGAGAGAGAAAAAAAAGTCAGAACATTAATGACAGAAAGAGAAAAAAAGTTTGAAAACTTGTCCGCTACATTATGTAGCGGACGGACTCGGAGGGTATTATTGTCAAAAAAATGCAAAAAATTGTCCGCTACATAATGTAGCGGACGTACTTAAAAAAACGCAAAAAAAAAGATCTGGGCCGTCCATTTTTTGGGATGGACGGCCAGATCGCGCTAGCAACTTCTCCTATTTTGCTAGCGCTATCAATGGATCAGCTCTCATATATATATATATATATATATATATATATATATATATATATATATATATATATATATATATATATATATATATATATATATGGGGGCCGATCCACACCCACCGGTGGAGAAATAACAAATTTCTCCACCGAACCGCTGGTCTTACCAGCGGTTGGCCACGTGGGCCAAAAAAGGACGAAAAGGGACAAAAAAAGGACGAAAATACTATGATAAATTCATGAAAATATCACGAGAAAATGAAAAACTCGTGAGAAAATGGTGGCAATAATGCCCAACCGCAACTCCTACATGCGGTTGGCATTATTGCCTTCCGTGACCCCACCCCCCACCCGTCACCCCCCTTGCCCCCCACCCCGTGGCCCCCACCCTATGTCCTTTTCCCCCACCCGTGAACCCCCCTTCCCCCACCCGTGAACCCCCTCTTCCCCCACGTGTCATTACCACCCTACCCCCCCACCCCCACGTGTCATTCCCCCCTCCCCCTCCCTGCTGTTCACTCACGGTTCTTCTCTTCCTCTCTCACTTTTCTCTCTATAAAATCCCTCCTCCCCGAATCATTTCTTCCACCCTCCTCATTCTCCCTATCTCACCTACATACAAACAAAAAAAATTTACGCTAGAAGATCGGTGGATAACCGCTAGAAGACCGGTGGATTTTTCTTGAAATATATCAAGTTAAAACAAGTAAGTATTTTTCAATTTGTTCTTACCAATTGATTGTTTAAATTGTGTTACGCTTAAGTTGTTCTTACAATAGTCTAAAATTCGTGTTTAGGGCGTCAAAGGGCGTCAAAATTACGTTTTGACAAATCGGGGTATTACATTCGAAAAATTCCAAAATAGCGATTTTTTAGGGCGTCAGAAATAGAATTTTTCACGAATTTATAAAAAATAGCTAGAGCTAGATTTTGCCAAAGTACGAAACAGAGACCCTAGTTATTTTCAAAAGATCTATATCAGGTAAAAATTTCAGATTTTTCCAAAGACTGGAAAGGGGTTAACTGATACACGCAACCTTGTAACTTTGCAGTGTAATTTAAAATATCAAGCCAGCGCGATTTCGCGCAAAACTTTTATGAGAACCCTAGGGTGTTGGGAAGTTCCATTCCCCAGGAATTCGGGCCATTCCGAAGCCGTTAGCTAATTTTTTGGCCGAACGGGCTTTTAAGCGCTCGATCCGGACACCGGTTCGGGATTTTTAGGCGAAAAATCCGTAAAATACTTTTTAGATCAAGAATGAACTCAGGAAGCTTAAAATAGCATTTTAAAGCACTTTTGATATTTTCTGAAGCCAGGGGTATTTTGGTAATTTGCCACCCCGAGAGGGGTATTTTGGTAATTTTCCCGAAAAAATTTTCCAACGGACTTTTAAGTCCAGAAATGTAAGTAAAACGCCTGAAATGTTATTTTGCAGCTGATTGCGGGGCGTAATTGTCGCTAAAGGTGAAAACTTAATTAGACAGTTTTTTTACGAATTTATAAAAAATAGCTAGAGCTAGATTTTGCCAAAATACAAAACAGAGACCCTAGTTATTTTCAAAAGATCTGTATCAGGTTAAAATTTCAGAGTTTTTCAAAGACTAGAAAGGGGTTAACTGATACGCGCAACCTTGTAACTTTACAGTGTAATTTAAAATATCAAGACAGCACAATTTCGTGCGAAACTTTTATGAGAACCCTAGGGTGTTGGGAAGTTCCATTCCCCAGGAATTCGGACCATTCCGAAGTCGTTAGCTAATTTTTTGGCCGAACGGGCTTTTAAGCGCTCGATCCGGACACCGGTTCGGGATTTTTAGGCGAAAAATCCGTAAAATACTTTTTAAATCAAGAATGAACTCAGGAAGCTTAAAATAGCGTTTTAAAGCAATTTTGATATTTTCTGAAGCCAGGGGCATTTTGGTAATTTGCCCCCCCGCGAGGGGTGTTTTTGTAATTTTCCCGAAAAAAAGTTTTTCAGTCCAGAAATGTAAGTAAAACACCTGAAAGGTTGTTTTGAAGCTGGTTTGATGGGCGTTAGGGTGACAATGAACCCCCGGGGGCTATTTTGCTAATTTTACGTTACACAAATCTGTGCTTAAAATAACTTTTAGTTCAGGAAAGGGTGTGAGACACCTGAAAAGTTATTTTAAAGAGTGAATTCAGGAAGCTTGTTGTCAGGGGGCATTTTGGTAATTCGCATCCCCGATAGGGGTATTTTCGTAAATTTGCAGCGTTAAGTTTTTCAAAGGATTTCTTAGTCCAGAAATGTAAGCAAAGCACCTGAAAGGTTGTTTTGAAGCTGATTTGGGGCGTTAGGGTGATAATGAACCCCCGGAGGCATTTCGGTAATTTGTCGCTCATCGGGGGCTATTTTGCTAATTTTACATTATACCAAATTTCTCGAAAGACGGTGGTTTAAATAAATTTTATTCTTCTTTTATTTAAATCTATGACTTGTTGAGAATGATATAATTTTTATTTTTTAGATTCCAGTATAAATATGGATGCAACTGGAGGAAATAATTTTTGTGAAGGTTCTGATCCACCTTACGTTGGTCAAGTTTTTCAAGCACTGGACGAAGTTGAAGCATACTATAGAGCATATTCGAAAACGATAGGTTTCGGTATTAGAACTAAGACGACTAGAAAACGGGCGAATACAGATCAAATTTGTGCAAGACTATTTGAGTGTCATAGAGGAGCACCGCATGTAACTCCGGTCGTTCGGATCAGTGACGAAGGGACAACAAGACAAAGAAAACGGGACACATTTCCGGGTACCGGCTGCAAGGCCCATGTGTATGCAGTACACCGAAAAAATGAAAACCATTGGGTTGTGACAGGAGTGGAGTTGAGCCATAATCATCAGTTGATGACCCCCAGTAAGATTGGTCAAATTCATCAACACCGAGAAATAAGCGCGGCACACAGACAACTAATTTTTACAATGGCCGAGGCTAAAATTCCACCTTCTAAGATGATGGGGGTTTTCTCAAGCCAGGCTGGGGGGATTGACAAGTTGAGTTTCAACGAAGTAGACCTTCGAAATGAACTTCGTGCTCAGAGGAGAGAGTCTTTCGGTAAGAGTGATTCTCAAACTACACTTGATCTCTTCAGGTCCCTTCAGAGTGAGAATTCTGGATTTTTTTACAGTCTCCAACTGGATGATGAGAACCGCATTAGTACTATATTTTGGGCGGACCCCCGTTCTAGAGCTGCTTACCAAAATTTTGGGGATGTTGTGACGTTTGACACCACATACCGCACCAATAAGTACTCTATGCCTTTTGCTCCGTTCACCGGGGTGAACCACCACTATCAGTCAATCTCGTTTGGCTTTGCCCTGCTTAGGGATGAGACGGAGGAGTCATTTACGTGGTTATTTGAAACGTGGCTTCAAGCAATGTATCATATTCCTCCAAAGACCATCATCACCGACCAAGATCTGGCAATGAAAAATGCAATCGCTAAGGTCCTTCCAGATACTCACCATGGCCTGTGCACATGGCACATAAGCAACAAATATCCCGAACGGCTTCACCATGTATATGCAAACCATCCGTCATTCAAGACTGACTTTAATACATGTGTGAAGAAATCGTTGACGGTAGACGTGTTCGAGGAGAGGTGGGCCACGTTAATGGATACTTACTATTTGCACAATCACGAATGGTTACAATCGTTGTATGAGATCAAGACACAGTGGGTCGGTGCCTACACCAAGAATTTTTTGCAGCCGGAATGACTACGACCTCGAGAAGCGAAGCTATGAATTCATTCTTTGATGGGTACGTAGGCCAGTCTTCAAGTATAGCGGAGTTCGTACTAGAGATGCAGAAAGCCGTTGACAGGCAATTGTACCGTGAGAGAGAAGCCGACGCGGCTACAGTTTGCAAAGAAAGAGCTATACTACTTTATTCACCTTTAGAGGCTCATGCGGCTCAAGTCTATACCAAGGAAATGTTTCGACAGTTTCAAGAGGAACTACTAAAGTCGAATCAATATGGCATGACAAAGTTGCACGAGTATTCCACCAGAGACATCAAGGTTTATGCTTTGACAAATGTGACGAACTTCGCCAATCCGTGCTCTTCGTCGGCTCCGAGGACCAGACGACATTTTACCGTAGCAATTTGTAAGGACACCGGGTTGGTTAATTGCAACTGTCAACTGTTTGAGCATAAAGGTATACTTTGTCGACACGCGTTGAGGGTTTTGAGCGCCAAGAATGCTAGTGAAATCCCTCCACCGTATATCTTGGAACGGTGGACGAAGGAAGCCAACAGAGTCCACGGTCACATTCCTTACGTGCCCAATGTTTCAGTTGATTTCGAGCAATCTGAGACGCTGCGATATAATCACCTTTGTAACATCATGCACGGTTTATCAATGGATGCAGCGTCGACATTTGATGGGTACAGGTATCAAGTTGAAGCAGCCGCACGGGATAAGGCTAAGCATGCACAGTTTAGGATGGCATTACCAGAAACTGTGGACACTCCGACTACTCGACCAACTCCAGGCGGTAGATTCAATCGAGCCAAACAGCCAGTCATTGACGGCACTGACCTACAAGGTGAGGAGGACGACATTTTTGATCCAATTATTTCTCAAACAAAAGGGCGAAAACGAGCAATACGCATGAAGAATCCGATTGAAGAAGCAACGGGTCAAAAAAAATTACGAAAGTGTGCGTTGTGTAATAAGATGACTGATCATGACAAGAGAAACCATTATAAAGTGTTAGGTATCGAACCTGGCAGTATGGTCGAGGAGGACGATGATGAGGAAGAGTGTTAGGGTTAATGTTTCAGTTGTATAAATTGAACTTTTATAATGTTTAAATTTGTGATTTGGTTTGTGCAATCTTTAATTTGTGATTTGATTTGTGGATTATTGATATTTTTGGTAACTCCGTTTTCGGGCACACTTTAGGCCCCAATTGATAGCTTCCGAAAAAAGTTGTAATTTTTTTTGTCACTTTTTTTCCGCTCATTGCACTTCAGGCACGCTAGTTAGCCCATTTGTAAGACTTTCGGCGAAAAACGAGACACATTAATTTTTGAGTTTTCCTAGGAAGGGCCTATTCGGGCACACTTTAGGCCCAATTGATAGCTTCCGAAAAAAGTTGTAATTTTTTTTGTCACTTTTTTTCCGCTCATTGCACTTCAGGCACGCTAGTTAGCCCATTTGTAAGAATTTCGGCGAAAAACGAGACACATTAATTTTTGAGTTTTCCTAGGAAGGGCCTATTCGGGCACACTTTAGGCCCCATTTGATAGCTTCCGAAAAAAGTTGTAATTTTTTTTGTCACTTTTTTTCCGCTCATTGCACTTCAGGCACGCTAGTTAGCCCATTTGTAAGACTTTCGGCGAAAAACGAGACACATTAATTTTTGAGTTTTCCTAGGAAGGGCCTATTCGGGCACACTTTAGGCCCATTTGATAGCTTCCGAAAAAAGTTGTAATTTTTTTTGTCACTTTTTTTTCGCTCATTGCACCTCATGCACGCTAGTTAGCCCATTTCTATGAATTTCGGCGAAAAGCGAGACGCGTAATTTTTTCGAATGCCGTCATATGAAAGGTATATTCGCGCACATTTTAGCGCCAAATTCATAGCATGCGAAAAATTATGTACATTTCTTTTTGGTACAGTTTTTTGTAACATCACAGCAGCTAGCCACGCACGTCAGGATAATGGTAATGAAGGCGTCTAGCTTCATTCTTTTTCAGCTCCCAGGCTATCCTATACCTAAACGTCAAGGCATCCTTCCTAGTCCACGAGGAGTGTTTGAGCACTTCCGAGCGAGCAATGTAGTCCATGTACTTGAGGACGTAAATCCCGCAATCGTGACCGTTATATTGCTTTGGTCGGTCCTTTATCATCACGACCGTCCAAGGGTCACCCTGTGGCCGTCCGCATGCTAGCGAGAGGACAGTAGTCTGCATCCAACAATAAAAACGAGAATCAAGCCTATGAGACAAGAACAATATACTATGAGCCAAGGTCAAAAAATAAATACTAACCACTAAAGTGATGTACTCGTTGTACATCTGTGCCAGCAGCTGTCCAGGCTCGTCCTCCCTTAGGCTATCGTATATGTGAACCGTTCTGAACGCTGGATGGAGAACTAATAGGAACCAGTGGTTTGCATGATGACAGGGTATCATGATAAGGTTCGCATCAGCAGCGGGACATTGATAGTCTGCGTTCATCATGCCTAACACGTTTCGACCTGGTTTCCACTTACTCCTGCCGCCCCCTCGCCTCCATTCTGTGAATTCTCTCACCGTTAATTCCACAAAATGAGTGGGATACATGTTAAGCTTCAAATATTCAGAACGGTTAAAACGTTGCTCTCTAATCCGGAGCAGTTCTATGTAAGCGTTCATGACAAAATTTGAAAGATCTGTCTCCGGCGCCAACGTTCTGATATCCTCATGACCTAGGAATGTCGCAAGGGGAAAGTCTGCTGAATTGACAGGCTCATGCCCGAAGTAGTGCCGGTCGATCCAAGCCATCTTGTCCGACCTCAATGGCTTCGTCGCTTGTCCTTTGTCCGACCGAAAGCTTGGGCGCGAGGCCTGGATTCCTACTTGGGGAACCTGACTCTGGCACTGAGAGTCGTATGCGTCAGGAGGCAAGCGACTATACGGCTCCCACACCTGACTCTGGGGCTGATAGTCGTACGCGTCAGGAGGAGGGCGACCAGACGGCTCCCACACCTGACTCTGGGGCTGATAGTTGTACGCGTCAGGAAGAGGGCGACCAGACGACTCCCACACCTGACTCTGGGGCTGATAGTCGTACGCTTCAGGACGAGGGCGACTAGACGGCTCCCCTTCGTAACCCCGGTACGCAAGACTAAAGTTTTGAACTTCAGTCTTGTACTTCTCAATGGACCTCTTGAGATTGTCAGGAGCCTGCGCGACAAACCAGTCAAACGACTCCAGCTGC